>JAVFBX010205869.1:0-12273 GCA_034783855.1 Mopalia kennerleyi
ACGATACAGGCATATGTATCGAAACGTTGTGTTCTATCACAAAACAAGAAGTGGTTATCCAGAAAGTGTATAATTAGTATTAGTAAATGTCCGATGCTAGAAGATACAGTGTCCGAAAAGGATTTCGCGCACAAACATTACCTAGCAATTTACTACAGTTTAAAGTGGACTATAACCTTTTTTTCGAAGGCAGAACTATATATCTTGACTCTACGCCTACCCATACACTGACAACGTATTCATACTAGCATTAGGGGTTATATGCGTAACGCATTGTCATTGCGTTAATGCGTTTTAAATTGGCCATGTGTCAGACGATGTTCTTTTTTTTTTCCATGCAAAAATTGTGGAATGTTATAGATTATTGCCCCTTTACTGAACACGAATTCAGATCTTGTATCAGTTTACGATTGTTCCAGTAAATCAAGACGGCGTAGATGTATCGTTTGTGGAACGCTCATATTCCTATATATGTGCCTACTCTAGCTTGTCCTATCGCCTTCTGTGCACGCTTTCTTAACTGATTATTTAATTCGAGTACATTTAACAACGCGAATTGTTATTTGTGTACAGTTTGCTGTAAGAGATGCCATATGGCCGTCGTTTCTCGACACAAAGCAGACATACATACATAGGGCGAAAGGTGATGCGAGTTACGAACCTTTCAAGTGATGTTTGAGAGTAAAATAAACGCCGACTTGGCAAAAATAGGACTAGAGTTGAGATAATTTAGGTTAATTTAAACACTCATCTAATCAACGTCAGCCTGGCGGTTGAGTGACATGAAGGAAAGTGTTGGTCATCCCACCACCCCCGCAACCAATTACATCGATAGAGGTAAATACTTGTCGACACTTGTAAACATCTGTCGAGTAAAGCCAGGCCGTTTAGTACAGGTATAACACAAGGAACGTGAAACGTAAACTGTGGATAAATACATACATATGTGAACTAAACCAAAGCACGTCTTCATCAAGACTCAATGTACATTCAAGTGGTTGTTGGTGGTTTATACTAGGCGTGAATCGACATTAGAAATACAGTACATCTAACCAATGACAGCTGTATCCTTTACCTATAAATATACTGTTTCCTTTTAGCATTAGCCCTGCGCCGAGTTGGTCTTGTCTAGAAACCCAAATGCGCGCACATTAAGCTCGTATGCTTGTGGGGAATAAATGGTGAGTCCGTCGTGTAAAACACGATGGTCTGTGTTGTATGGTCAAGTTTTCTACAGAGAGAGTTTCGCAGAGAAGTAATCTTCCGCATTTTGTTCTATGTCTTACGTGAAGAAAAGTTTAATAAGAAGTTCTCCCCAGTGTTTCCCCCCGCGATAACCAACACATCAGATATATAGCTAGGTCGGCGGGAATTAATTTCCTCTGTGATAGATAGCCAATCGGATCTCAGAACAAAGTCGGGGGAAATTAATTTTGCTCGAGATTGTGCTCGTTCAATCACGTTTCACTTATGGTGAGGCGGTTCAGACCGGTAGCAAATATTTGGCAGCAAGGCGGCTGATAAGATATATAGGTAAAAAAAACATATCGTCAAGCTGTTTTTGATTGTGTTTGATTGGTTGACTTACACGAGTGAAATTAATTTTGCCTGACTTAGTTATTGGTTCTGATTGGATATTATCGTGGGCGGAATTATTATCCCCCGTCTTCTTGCTCCGGGAAATTTATTTAGAATAAAAATTCAAATTGTTTGTGTCCTTTAAAAAGAATTACAATTGTAATTATTGTTTTGAGGACACAAAAAATAATTCATAAATGTAATACAGGCAAAATTAATCCCCCCCCCCCCCCCCTTCCCTTCCTTCCCAATGGGGTCGGTATTTTGACCAATACCGGGTAGGTTCGTTTTTATCGAGTAAGAAGTTTGATTGGCCTACTAACAAGGGGCAAAATATCCCCCACCCCTCCCGAGTAGAACGCTTGAATGTAGGGTTTTATCTAGGACATGAAATGATTCATCGATTTTAATTAATCAACATCCCTGTGTCTGTGTGATTATTTTTTTTACAAAATATATATATATATTTATTTGTATATCTATTGTGACGTAGCGTCACAAAAAGCCGAAACGTGTCTGTGTCGTACAACAATGGTTTAAGTTATTGCAGTTTTGAACAACCGTTTTACAGTCTCGGGATACTAGAATAGGTATCTGTGTTGTTGCTGTGATGGTTGATATTTTGTTTTTTAATCTAGCCTCCATTCACTCTTTTTTATGACTTATGTTTTTGTTGACAACCTTTGACTTCTCAACCCTGAACTGTTAGATCACCCCGGCTAGAACAACCGAAGATTCCCATAATTAGTTGTAATATGCACTTGTTTCTCATTGGCGCTATTTACCGTTTGACGTAATACCGTTTTCTTCACTATGTATATTTATATGACTGTTATAACAGTCATATAAAGCACATGGCATACGGTAAGGAAAGACTATGCCATGGGGAAAACGACGCGTTTTAATTTGCTGGTTTTCTTTTTTATCTTGTCTTTGGTTTGTTTGTTTCAATAGTGTTAACGCCATACTTAAGACTATTTCACTTATGTGACGGCGTGTCAGCCCTATGTGGAGGAAACAACAGGTCGGCTTCATATTCCCCTTAGGTTCGAGAGCTAAGAGGCCAGATGAAGCTGCTCACTCTCAATTTTCCACCCTTGCTCTTGGTAGGTCCCTGGGTAATCTGTAGTTTCATTTTGTGTTTGTTTCTAAAGTACTGCATTTGAAAATATGATGTCGTAATGCTCTCGTACATTGCTTGAAGCCAAGTCGATCAATTTGATAAACGCAAGCCACTATCACGGTCACTTGACAATATATAAACATTGTTAGGTACTTAAACTTGGTCGTTTTCAAACGTACGTAGCCTGTTCAACTCCTGAAAGGCTTTACGATTTGGCAACTATCCAAATATATTTCTAAAATAGATTTAGTACCTGACAAGCTGGTTGGAGGAAAATTCTTTTAAGGAATGGCCAAAACGTGGGGTCATTATACATATATACATATCTTTCTTTTAAAAAACAACGTCATTCATAAATTAGTGGGGTTTTTTTTAATTTGAAAGAAAACTGAAAGTATGCTTTTTAAAGAAATATACTATCTCAATGAGCATAACATTTGCAAAACAAAATTTTGATTTTTTTTTCAAAACAGTTATGCTTTATCTCGGTCTATACTTATATTTCTTTCTCTTCTTTTAACAGATAAGGAATAGCATGTTACAAAAACAGAGCATATAGACACGCTTGTTTCCATTGCTCTTTATTCACCACGGCCCTGTCCCACACAGCAATACCCGCCTATAGAGTTAACTTCAATGTCTAAGAAAATTGGCATCAAACACAAACCTTTCGTAAATCAGTGAGACTTGCAAATCGAAGCCAAACTGTTAACAAACTTGATTTACGTCTGGTACAAAATTCAACAATAAAGGTACTGTTCTTTCTGGAGAGGATATAATAACAGTGATTGACACCACAATCAAATATTGCATTCGACTCTTTAACAAGATAAGGTTTAACAAAACAGTTGGTTGAACGAAATTTTAAGAAACTCTTTCCCTAGTAAAGCTGTACAATCAACTTATTTATCACAATCATGATATGAACACCACTAACTTTCTTTTCAGTAGTTGCCCATTTAAAAATATTCTCAAGAAAGGAATAACTTAACGTATAGACAATATAGTTATATACATTTTTTCCCTTTGCGGGTATAACTGGCGATTGTGAGGCACGGTATCAACCACTCGCGAGGTTTTCCCAACTTTCTTTCAGGTTTCAAGTACACTGCTGGCACCTACGTATGAGAACAAATAATGTACTATCACAGATTGCGGATCCACCGAATGAGCAATTCTTGCCAAACATTAGACTAGAGTGATACAACGACGTGGTAAATGTATTAGCACGTAATGTGAAATTATAGCTGTTCCTGTTATAAAAATAACTAACTCTTCCAGAGCACTATCGTATCTAGTAACCATGACAACTGTGAAATAGATTACGTCAGAGTAAAGCTCGTCTGACATAGCAGGTTTATGGCGTGTAATTGTTTAAGTTTGTTTGATAACCTTTGACATAGAATCGCCGTCTTAAGCCAAATGCTATAGACACATGATAGAAACCTTTGGGTAAATACAACAGTAACAGCAATACGTCAGTATTCAATTTATTTTTCTTCAAACAAAAAAACCCATTTACTTTCAAACTATGACTATTTTTTAAAGGCGTGTTGCTGTTTCTGTATGTATTAAACTGCCAGACCATACATGTTTTACATGAAGTACCGACAATATATGTGAAATGTAATTTAAGCACAAATTCGTATATATCTTTACTCATGATTAAGTAGCTGCATCAAGACGAAGGACTTTGCCAAGTTCCTTGCTAGTTACCTTAGCAATGAATCAAACAATATTAAGATATGATATTGAATAAGTTGAACGGCTTACAGAGTTCTGTTTGTAATATAGCAATATCTTCTCGCTGGTACACAGAACTCATGTTTCGGTACACATTGCTCTGCGGAGGGATTAGTATGACAAGAACCACGTCCAATCGCTCCCATGTGTGGACCATCCCCCTTAGAAGCATGTGAGGTATGGTTTGACCCAACATTTACCATACGGCAATGAACATTTTTCTACAGTTACCCATAAATATCAATAAATAGTCAATAAATATGAAGAGTGAGCAGAGTTGTAGTTGGTATGTCCAACCACTAATAAATGTTCAACATCTTTCTCACGTCCACAAAATATTTACACTATGTACAACATGTCACGTCCAATGTTTACAAAGTAATGTTGAAGCACTCCGTGACATTAGTTCTGCTGAATGGCCACTGTCCCTTAACACTAGAAAAATGTACAACTCCGTCTGATTCTCATTATCGTTTACATGTCAGGAGCACATACAAACTATTTCCAAGCACTATAACATAATCCGGTTTTCGGTAATAGCACACAATTCAATAATATTCAACCTTTATGTCCATCTAAGGCAGTTTAATTGAAATCTGCCAAAGGAAAAGACAACATTTTGACAAATCTCATACTTACATACCCAGTAGATCAATTATAAAGTTACTTTCAACAAAGTGGTCGTTAACAATCTGAAGAAACCATTGCGAATAACACGTTGAGAAACCACCATAGCGAAATACAAGGTTCATACAATATCACAAATATAAATAATAGTTCATTTTATCTCCATCGATCATGTGGTCAGATTTAGAAGCTGATGTTCTGATTGGATAAAACCGATCAAGTCCTATCTCACATCGGATTTTTTCTGTTTGGTGTTTCGATAGTCCGATATATCGTCACTATCGCCCTCATTGCACAAAAGTTTGTCTGTAGATTTGTCGTGAACGCACACATCTACTACCATGCTGTCTCCACTGGAAACACTTATGAGGCGACCTTCTGCTCGGGCCTCCGCCTCAGCCGCCATCGCAGAGGTACTGAACGGATCGGATAACGGCAACGAACTGCTGTCTGTGTTATTTAAGGGCACGTCGATATTCTCAAGTTCAAGATAGTCACAATCACGAGTAAGCAGATCCTCAATGTAATATCTCAGTTGGCTAAAAGTAGGTCTCTCAGACGGATTGTCTTTCCAACTATGTCTCATAATGCTATACCTGCAACGATAAAGTAAAAACTTTAGCATATGCTTGCATTAGATGTGTATATACTTGTTAACTAAGTTTTTTTTAAAGAAAACATTATCGATTGTCGGCTAAATCGCTTATTTAGTACATGGACAGACAGTGAAAATGTGATATTTCCCTGTTTTGCAGAAAGCAATTGAATATAAATTTAATCAACGAGTCGCTATATTCAGACCCAAAGTACTAGCTAATGAACAAGGACAATACACTTTTTCAACTTCATGTATGTTAAATCCCTTCATGTCACAGAAATTATGGCATTTAGTAAATGCATGAATAGTTATGTTCTGTTTTTGCCGCATGAAATCCAGTAGAGTACCTGAGTACTTAAAGGATTTTGGTAACCCCGCACATATGTAATCCAAAATATAAACAATAATAAACCATAAAATCAAATTTTATTTTTCAAAATCAAACAAAACATACAGGAATATGGAATATTATGTTTATTTTTGTTTTTTGGTGTTGCCACCTTCCTTTAGCACGTGGATATTTCGCTCCATGGTTAATCTAACCCTGGATTTGTGCAGACGGTGGACTAAATATTCACACCTCCAATCCCTTCACATCATTCAGCCTCTATATATCAAGGTGCTGTTTAATTTTCTTCAGATACTTTTACTAATTGAATAATTTTTGTGTCTTTTTAACAGTATTTTCGTTTTTTGGGATAACACTTTCTTAGTTTGAACCGATTCTAGTTCAGAAAAGTTTGCAGGTCGAAACACTTTTATTTATTATTTATCTGTCAGTGAAATACCAGGATTACCTTCACACATAAAAGTGCTTTTTCACTGCCGTTAAATAAAACTTGTTGTTATTAACTTCGTCAAGGCGCTTCGTTTTAATTATGACGTTACATACGAAAGCGCGTCATTTTACCACGCAACACAAAGGCTACGTCACTTGTTGTGACGTGGAATCCTTCTATTCCACGTCACATTTAGAATAGTCTCATTCTGTTACGATCTTGCTGCATTTGAAATTGTCATAGAAAAGTAATAAAAAGCTCTGATTTAGGAATTTATTGTTGATATAAATAATTAAAAAAACTATACACAGTGCGATTTGATTACCATACTATATATTATTCTCTTGACTGGATTGAACGGATAACCCACTCGTGAGTTATCTCTTTCACCACTCACTCAAGAAATATTTATGTTATTCAAAAGTCCCTGTGTAATATCTTCTATGTATGTTGTCTTAGAAAAATAAAGGATGTACAAGTACACACAAAGAACTCACAAATCATTGGCAAAAAGAAAAGTTATAAATATGAATAGCGAAAAAGTGCAAACAGCGAAGATTAAAACAAAAAGAAAGAACGTCGACATTGATCATACTGTCAACGTGGTCACACTCGTAAAAACAGCTGTCTGTGGGGAATTTAAAAGTTGATGGTTCAATCAACATAGTGTAATGTGCACCTGATTTGTCTATGCTGTGACAAGGGTCAGGGCAGATGGCTGCATAAATTTTGGCAGTTGTGTCCTTGTTTTGGTGTGTTCTTTGTGGAGTGAAACAAGGCGGTGTAATATGCCCCTGGTTATTGCAGTGTTGTGACAGGCGCTGTTCACTCGGGGCAAATGAAAGGATAAATTTAGTGTATAGTGTTGGGAAATGGCTGGGAGGAATCAGTGTATACGATAACACACATGTAACTGGCCTGAGTATAAAATGTGTGCTAGCTTCCTTGATATTCCTTACACCCGGTCTTCATCAACTGATTAGCCTAGGGTAGGGGGTCAACCGTAACCTCGGTAGCTTCACACGTGTTTCTAGCTACACAGCACATCTCTCTGTTTATTAAAATTATGTTTAGCACAAGGCGCTACACACCAGAACTCAGAGAAACATTCGTTTGACACGTTTTTGTTTATTGATTCTAAAAATATACAACAGTGTACTATTTAATACCAATTTTGATCCGGTTATCGACGTCATAAAAAAGCCAGAAAACAATAAAATGCTAAAACCTGGGTTTTCTATGTATTTGGCTAAAATTTGCTAAAGAACGTGATAACTGGATAAATACTTTGTAGATTTCCGGTGTTTGTTAAATGTACTTACAATTCATCTGAGCAGTTACTGGGCTTTTCCATCCTGTAGCCGTTGGAGAGCATGTAGAATAAGTCAGAGAGGGCTATGTTTGGGTAGGGTGAGGCACCTGAGATATAAACAAAAAACTTATTATACACATACTCATTCATATTCATGCAAGATGTTAACAATGAACAACAAACGGTTACGCCTTCAAATATCAAGAAATAACAAAGATTGAGAACAACAAAAGCAACTGAACAAAATCGAATTTAATGTGTATTGTCCTATCCAGTTGATGCCGCCCATAAAATATCCGTATTTATCGTCAAACGACTACATACTGCGAATATTGTCAGCAGTTTTATCATTATTTAAAGCATTTGTTAAACTGCATGCTGGTGCAAACTTGGATGATCCGGTGGTCTTGGAGGTAAAATATCGAATGAGTATAGTATTGCAGCATAAATAACTGACTGCTGACTCTCTTCTTGGCCACGTTGAAAAGGTGTAGCAAAGTAAGGATTTAATGATTAATTGTTCCCAATATTTGCGAATTTTACAAGCCTGTGTATTCAAATTCGGTTAAGTTTGCTACTATTGGACGGATTGTCCACTTCACACTGTTCCTTGCCCTATTATGGTGAAAAACCGGGAGGAAACCTTGTAAAAACCACCCCCGCGATTGCCAGAGCCATATCTTGTGACTCACTCATATACCTGAACGGTACATCGAAGTAGGCATTAGAAAGCGCATTCGCTAACCACTACGTCACGGCCGCGGGCACTATTGCTTTGTAGCGTGTTAAAGCCGGTGCCATGTTGCCAAACAATTTGGTCTTCTTGCTCTCTTATATAATTATATAAACTTTATCCTATTGAGTCCGAATATATTCTTGAATTGGATTAGCATGATTATCAAGGGACATTTTCGTTTACAATGCTGTTGTGTTAGTATACCCTTTTAGACGAATGAAATGGCTGTGTGCATTTTGTAGAATACTGAAGAAAGGATAATGTTCATTTAAAAAAATACAAATTGCAGTTGTGGGTATTTAGCCATTAAAGAAATTTCCCACGACGACAGAAAATCCATAATTACAATAATCACACTCCTTGATAATTCGATTGTTGAGATAGAAAGATATAATTTTCCGTTGTTTTTTTACTTTGTTGGCTAGCATATAAGCCTATAAAAGAAGAAAATAATTAGCATTTTTGAGGTTTGATATATTATTCTCGTTTTAACAACACTGCAGCGGCTGTCATTAAATCCAGAATAAAATCGAGGTAACTTGCGGGTGAGGCTGGAAGTGACTGACCGAAACAGTCATCATATCTGATAGGTATGGAAAAGTTATTATAGTTGAAAAACAATTTTGCCGAACCCCGTCAGTGCACCGAATAGAATGGTATTAGTGGTTTGGGGTCGCCTAGGGGATATAACTATTCTCAACAAACATTCCAGAAGCAAAGCTCTGTCAAGATAGCCATGATTAGCCCGCTATAGGTATGGGGCGAATGCGGACATAAAACTGGAAAACTGATCATCCACAAGTCTGCACTACGGGTGGAAACACGCTAAAATTCTCTCTGCCAAACTACCCTGGCACGGCGCCAACTTCATGAAAGCATTATAACAGATCGCATCCAATCCTTGTGTATAAAATATTGAAGTCAATAAGGATCATTTTGTATGGATTTTTCATGCTTCGTAACAAAGATCGTTTGATTGGAATACGCCGTTGTGAGAGACGAGCCATTGTACAGTTTTCCGTGATATTTATCGCTACTTGACTTGGCATACTGAACGCTTACAAGTTTGATCTTTCTTACCCGACTAAGGACAGAGTAGAGTTGTTCCACATCTATATTTAAATAATGTTAGTTGTATGTCTGGAGGCGCCTTGTGAAAGATGTAATTAGAATAAGGTTGCTTATTGGTGAACTTAGTTGACCATTTCAGCGTTTACAATGTCAAGCCATTCTGCCTGTTTATTTTGACTGCTGTATAATAGGCATGTTTTCTCTGCCTAATCAGCTCCGGGCATACTCATTTATCCGGGGTGAATGACTCTGTGTCTGATCGATAACTAAAAGCTAAATTAGGCCGTTTCAAATTAAAGTGTATAAGTGTGATGGCCTGTTATAAACCTCAGTTCCGCCAAAGAATTACTCTCTGATTACGCAGACGTTTATTGTTCATTAGCAATAAAATGGGCTCACCGAAGCTATTGTTATTGAACGGTCATTTTCTACTCCATACAGTATCCTTTGTACTACAGATACATCACAATCAGCTTCTTAATCTAGATTTTTTACGCGCAGCGAAAATTCAGAACCCGTTTTACCCCGGACGCATGTTGATTTTGGAAAATGGTGCCAACGCTGTTAAGCAAAAACTATTGGTTCGTCCTCTGGCTACAATTCGAGCTCAGGGTTGCGTTGAATGAAATTTTAAAGGCATAATCAAAAAAGCACACTGGGCTAGCTCATAGCGAGATTTGGAGAAATGTCAAACTACCATTATATGTAAGTATATGTGTATGGTGTTATAGAAGGTTTTAACTAAGCCTCACACAAGCTAATAAAATACCCTGTATTTTGCCTCCCAAAAGGCTGCAGCTGTAAAGAAGATTTTCTATAGAGCTAAAGAGTAACAACGCTCTATTCGTTTGCTGGACAACAGATTAAGAAAAACGTCCTCTGATTACTTTTCCTTCCTGATTCTTACAGAGAGATTTGCTCTTTTGTGAAGATCTAAGTCACTCTGGGCCCGCGTGAACATGAATGCAAAGGTAGATTCATTTTCCGTGCATAAGTATAAAAAAGGAATCATGGTTGAAGGATAACGGAAAAAGTTAATAGACAGGAGGGAGAGGTAATTATAATCTAGTGCTGTGTGTAGAATGACTCATACCGGAGTAAAAAGAGTTTGGCATCTTCTCAAATCCAGAAATTTTCTCTATCCTGCCAAATGTGAAGAAAAGACTAAGAAAACATATCTCGGTTCTCGCATAGTTGATTCTGTTATTTAAAGACTCGTCTCAGCGTTCCCTAAATATAATAGTTAATGACATAGAAAAACAAACACCAGACTTATTCAGGTGCCTGTTCCAATGTTGCCCTTTAAAGGCCTAAACCTCTTTCAAGGCAAGGATACTAAAATAAATATTTCTGAACGAGATCAACTAGAAGTATTTTTCTTGGAACTGTTGGAACTGTTGAGAATAAAATAACCATTTGAAAATATTAACTTCCTGTTTGCATTATTAATAGTAGTATATTTGTGTCGAAATTTCTACGAAAGGTTAGGCTTCAGAAATACCTACCTGGAATAACCAAGTTAATATAATATTAACTACAAACTTGAGAAAGAACAGGGATTCTGTGACAGACTAGAACATATCCCGACTACTATAACTTGCTCGATACCTTGCTAATCTGTGCTATTCATACTTAATTAAAAAAAATATATTATATGTAATGGTTGATGGTCCATTATTGTATTCCGAATCCGCCATATCAATTTTACCATATGTTTGAATTAAACTACGCGACAAATTTAAGTGTAATAAATATATAAAATCTTAATAAATACCTGAAGTCTTAATATATACCCCAAAAGTGGAGCAGAGATATAACGAAAAACGTTGAGACCTATACCTTTTGGATGGTAAACCAAGTTAAAATAAAAACTAAAACATGTTCCGTAATTGTATGTGCCAGGTTTCACGATTGATGCCCTCATTAGGACAATATGTACTTGAGCTAATTCAAAATCTATTAGAATCTGGGGAAGATTTGTCTGTTTCCGTACCAATGAAATTGTGTATACTCACCCATAGTAACTGTCTCCCACAGCAGTATCCCAAACGACCAGACATCACTCTGGGTTGTGAAAACTCGATCCCGTAAAGACTCTATTGCCATCCATTTTATTGGTAACTTTCCACTTGTCAACTTTTTGTATTGGTTATCCTGGTATATATCTCTGGACAGTCCAAAGTCACACACCTTGACAACTTTATTGTAATCCAATAATACATTACGCGCTGCTAAATCCCGATGTACATACTTCTTTTCAGCCAAGTACTCCTGCATAAGATGGTTGAGAACAGTTAAAGTAAACGTTTTTACTACATATATATGATATCATATCATTTGCCAACAAAGATTTATTTGTTGTTTTGAGTATTAATTGTTCCGTAAGTTTGAAAAGGAACGGGATACTAACTTACGATTCGCCCACTAATCTGGAGGATGTCGGCGACCTTGACCCATTTTTAAGAAGATCAGTTGCCACTGAGAAGCTTCACACTATAAATCCTAGTAACTCCGAAAAACAGGATAGGAATAACTCAACGTTTCGGTTTATTGATGAAACCATCATCAGCCCTCACATCGAAATGTTGAGTCAATCATGGATTGTGGAGCAGTTAATATTTCTTAATAATATGACCTGGGGTAGGGTCATATAGTATTTGTGACCTATATGGTCAACAGCCATTTCATCTGTAGTTTACGTTACAG
>JAVFBX010205880.1:0-12272 GCA_034783855.1 Mopalia kennerleyi
TCTCCCAGACCACAAGAGACATCATAAACAGATCAGCTTCATGTGGCCTCTCATCTCCCAGACCACAAGAGACATCATAAACAGATCAGCTTCATGTGGCCTCTCATCTCCCAGACCACAAGAGACATCATAAACAGATCAGCTTCATGTGGCCTCTCATCTCCCAGACCACAAGAGACATCAAAAACAGATCAGCTTCATGTGGCCTCTCATCTCCCAGACCACAAGAGCTACAGAAACCTCCTTCTCAACCCTAACATAGAATAAGCAAATAACTATGTGATTCTTTATACTGATCTTCCTTTATCAGTTTTTATTTTGAATTTAAGTATTAAATCCATGAAGAATGTCAGATACATGTAACAGCAATTCATTGTTTGTTTGGTGGTTGGGGTTTAACATTGTATTCAAGGGTATTTCACTTATATGACGACGGATTGTCCACTTCACACTGTACCTTGCCTAATTATGGTGGAAAATCCGGAAACAACCTCGTAAAAACCACCACCACCACATCATGTGCCTCACTTCTATACCAGATGGTCTACAGACGGACTTGATCCCGTGAATGGTAAATTGGAGAAGGATAAGTAAGCACACTGCTACCATTAGCCATGGTCACTGGCCACATCAACTAAAGTGCAGATAGTGGTACACAGAAGTGATGTCAAGGCCAAGATTCAGTATACATCACGAATTGCCTCAATCAAACCTTACATGAAGGACAGTACAAGTAGCTTAAAAAGAACAAAACAAGAGGTCAATATTCTTGACTGAGTGTAGTTAGGGGTAGTAAGAACTTCAGAGAAGATCTGTACTAATCTATGAAGATCACTTTACAAACCTATTGCTTAACTCTTAATTCTGTTTGCTGACAATACAAAATAAAAACAGAATTCATTCCAAATACAAAGCAGGTCCTTCTGTAAATATTAACATAAAAGAGCTCAGTGAGGCCTGAATTGGTGTAAATAATGGTTACATGAGTATACATAAAACAATCGATCATCAAAGGATTGAATAGAGAGGCCAGGACCTGACATGTGGATATGGTTTGGGAGGCAGACTTAATGGAGACAGGGAGAACCTACAGTGAACAGGCTTCCTTTACTCCACATAACCACATTCCATGGCAGGGTCCCAACAATCTGTAGTGCTAAAGTAAGGTGTGATATAGGTAATGGCAGAAATTGTTGTGCAAGTCAGGAGGCCTGGAGCTTTCAGACTACACCGGGACCCTAATCTAACCATTTCCTTTGTTATTTGTGAGCTTCCTCTCTGTCCACGTCACCATCTATTAGACTAACTGACAGAGTGAAGAATCTCTGAATGCCATGGATGCTTTCTCTTTTAAACATAAACCAGTGAATTGTACAACATAAACCAGTATACAGAAACAGGACAATATGGGGTTTTTCATACTGAAGCAAAGTACAATAGTATGTCAAATTGCCTAATTTTTAAAATTGGTGTTCTAGCAACTTTTACAAGCTTTCATCCAATTATCCAAGATTCCAGAAAACATTGGTTCAATGTAACCTTGTATCAAAAGAAACTGATTAAGTTTGAACTTGTATGTGCAAAACAATTCAGGCTTATACCCGTCCAATGTAATAATAGCAAACAATTACATTCTTTTAGGAAATAATCTCTAAATTTAGATCATATGGCATGTATTTCATGTAACCCAAACTGACTTGACATTACATCTGTATACACTATGTTAATTTGAATCCGTCTGGATCAGTGAAATATCACTAGGTAAACTGTTACAAGTTACACTGACCTTGTATTAAAAAATACAATTAATTACAGTTATAATTAACTACATGATTACTTCAGCACCTATATAAAGCCTTCATTAAGGATCTACCTTGTAGAAGCAATAATGGCTATATAAGGGGAAAAGTTAAGACAGTATTGGAAGACTTCAAATAACACACTACAGAATTAAAATGTTTGCTATCAATAGTGGCTATGTGATGCTTGCTGGTCTCAATTTATTTCACGTCTCTAAAGCAAAGAAAACCTGTTGGTGAATAAGTCTGAGACATTGAGCCAATGAAAGAAGGGAAATAGTGTATATGTCCAGTTAAGATGTGCCCTTTGTGTAGTACTTCATCAATTTAAAAAGTTAATCTCCTCATAACATAACAATATCACAGTTATTAATTTAGTAGCAAGTAAAACCCTCTTTTGGGGCTACCCTATTGTGATTCTGGTAAAGTCTGTTAAGGCACGTATGCAGTGATGGCAACACTATCCAATCTTATAGTGGTATTCATGGCAACAGATAAGCCAAATTGTTTTCAAACATTTATCTCGAAGCATAAACTATTATCTTGAAGCAAAAAAAATTACCTTGAAGCAAAAACAGTTATCTTGTAGCTGTCATGAAGACCTTTTATCTTTATTTTCCGATTTCTAAAATATCAATGGATGAACTACACCCTAGAATTAAAATGGAACTCTATCCACAGTGGTCTTCCTCAATGGTAGCTATGTTTACTATTAAAGCAGGACAACGTATAACCAAATCAAATTATATATCTATCATAAGTTAATGAATTTATTAAACGGTTTGCCAATGAGATACAATAGTTTGTTCACATTAATTGGGAATGCCAGAAAAGGTCAGCATTGTGTTTATTTAAGGTGACTTTAAATTGAAATCTGATGATAGTTTCTGGCTGGTGGTGAGAGAATAGGAGGGATGAATGTCTGATTTGTTTAGGGTGGAACCTGACAACGCTGTCAACACAGCCCTAATTCACCACAGAACAAATCCAGGACAGCTTCTAAATAAAAAGAACAATATCAAAGGACAAAAAATACCAACTACTATTAAACAATCAAAGTGCCACCCAACATTTTTGGTCAGATCAGCCATGGAGAATTAGTGTTAAATAGAGGACAGCTGGATAGACCTATAAAGGGAAACTCAAGCTCTGTGTAAGGGTGTGTTCACATATTAACTGGTGAAATAAAAATAATCTAATTTCCGACTAAATTTTATAATGTCATGACCCAATTTACATCGATACAATGTTGCCAATGGGTCAGGCCCTGCACCTGTCTAATATTACACACAGGTTAAATGAATCCAACACAGAGTTAATCTGCTCAGTGAACAACAGCACAACTCTAATGCCTTCACAAATAATAGATAAACACACCCTAATTAAATCTATCTCTTAGCAAATCTTGTTACTTGTCTTGTGAGAATCATGTAAATAATACATTAGGATGGAGGACCTTTACTGAATGTTGAAACACTGGTAAAGATTGAGAGTCGCTGTTGACTCCGTTCTACCAGGGGACTATTTGAGCTTTAGCGAGATGTTTGTCTGAATGGTGGTGTACGGTGTTCTGGTGAATAGGTCACATATAGATATATATAGATCTTAAAAATCTTATATATATGTATCGCACAATGATATTAATTTTGAGAACTATTTATGTCCCCACCCCCTTAAACAAGAAAAGCCCTCGATGATCCCTGGTGTCACTACAGTTTGGACTGGTATACTTTTAGCAAGATCAACCAACAAAATCTGGTCAAAATGAATATGTTGTTTGTGTAAATGGGATTTATTGTAGCATTCAATGCCACTTCACTCATGAAGCCACCCTTTACGCCAATGGCAACCAACAAAGACAAGACAATCACAACATCTAAAGACACAACAGATATATGTTAAATCGTCCATTAGGTTTAAATGCACCAGGGCAACAGGCAGCTCTCTCCTAACCAACTGTCAGTATGTGAGTAAGTAGAGAAGCCGTTTAGAAACATTGATGGCTTATAAATTGACTACCAGTGTTACCACACTTAAAACCTTTAATTTCTGAACACTAACAGGTAGAAGTTGGATTATTTCTTCCTGTTATAAGCAAAAGAAGGTTGCAAAGGGTTTTCAAATTTGACTTTCAAGTTGACTTCATGTTAAAGTGATCCTCCTCACTGCAATAAAATTCATATGGGTAAAACGGGCATCATTTCTTGTTTTGAATTATCTTCTCTACTTTTCGAATCGAGCTATATCTATTTTATAATCGGATCTTAAACATTGGGTAATTACAGTCAAATTCATCCATGTCTTGCTACTTTAATCACTAAACAGAAGAGCTGACAAATCAAATATTTTTTTTGTCACACTAGGGGCCTAATTCACAAGACCTATAGAGTTGACTGTTTATAGTAGGCCTACATTTCAGTTTACACATGTGGTAACTCGTTTTATTCTCAGTGACAATGTGCAACCATTTATACATCAAATAGCCATTCTAGCAATAGTTTTAAACTGCAAATCTACAATTCCTCAGAGCGAAAACGTATTGCTTTCTGCAAGATTTTCAAGTCGGTTTAAATTCATAATGCTGTAGTGTTCTATTAACCCATAGCACACAAGAGTGTAAGTCGCAGTTACCAGTGGTTGAAGGTAGGTATATTTTTGTAACCCTAAGGTGATTTTATAAAATGAAGAAACGATAAGTCGATGCCAAATTTAAGTTTGTTTAATGGCAACCTTTCAAGGGATATAGGGGTTATTGCAGCCAGGAGCATCACTTTGACAAAAAATCCAAACAAAAAATTCTGAGCATCTTGGTGAATGAAGATAGAAAGGTACTCACCATTGTAGGTATATTTCCTGAAGTCCTCCAGTCCTGAGCGGTTATCTATGATGTCAGACCTGACCAGTAAAATCCCACCATGTCCCCAAACCACCACTGCCACTAATGTGGCCACCAGTAATCGCCCTTCAAGTAAACACATAATGATCGTCTAGGCTTCTGGACATTTCCTTAACAACGCACTCCCAATATCTGAAAAAAGAGCATTGATTAAATAACTTAGATTGAGCCAGAATAATCTTAGTATTACAAAGAAATCTGAAATTGAAACATGGTGTTTACTGGATAGGTAGGTTGTACTCAATGGTATTCGATTAAAATGATAATTTTGCCTAGTCAGCGTTGAGTTGAAAACTAAGAAAGAACCCTACAAAAAAGAACACCCAAACTCCAGTCACTGG
Organism: Mopalia kennerleyi; assembly: GCA_034783855.1. NCBI lineage: Eukaryota > Metazoa > Mollusca > Polyplacophora > Chitonida > Mopaliidae > Mopalia > Mopalia kennerleyi. Next base: position 5,037 of record JAVFBX010205880.1, read on the forward strand.
CTGTCTCCTGATATATAATAAGCAGCATTCCACAAGATGACGGAGACTTGTACCGTGAATTTAAAGGCAATCAGCAGTCGTGGAAACAATGGGCTACGCCACGGCAAATCTGTGGTTCCCTATATGGAATTAAAAAAGACCAGATGTCTTGGTGAATCTCAAATAAATCTGCTCATTTATCACAGAAATGATACTAATAAATGTGATCCAATTAAAAATAATATCCAGTTATTATTATTTGTGCATATTTTCACAGATACACATTGATATACAAGGACATCATGGCTTATTTGAACTTTTTCTGTGCACATTTAAGCAATTCAGCCTTATGTCAAATTACAGGTGTATATTATAGTCTACACGTGTATATTATACCTCTGGACAGTTAAGTCTGGAGTTACAGCAGGTTTGTGGCTAATTAGAGACTGGTTATTCTTGCTGAAAGCTCTGCTAACTATCCCCATACCAGACTAGCTCTAACTCTCTGACAATCAGGCTATCTGGATAAGCTGAACTTTCCTGGACGTTAGTTGATCACAATGTAACTAAACCAAATTATCAGACTTTAAGCCGATTTCTCTGCCATATTAGTCAATTTTAAGCTGGAAGATGAACCCATATGACATCCTCGGCCACACAAAACTGTCAAAACTCCACACCCTCAATTCAAACTTAACACATCTAAAAACAGAATACTTGTCTGTATTTTAACTGAATAAACTGCTAACTTTACGAGTAGATTCAAACAAAATGTCACGTCATCAGTAATGGGAAATGTGTAAAAGGGAAGCTTGACGCATTGCTAATATAAATGTATTTGAGTTTCCTCTCAGAGTGAATTGTATTAGATAATGTTAGGTGTGCCCCTGTATTGTTCCATCCTGCTCTATTACTGTCACAAGTAATTAGGAGCTCCAGACACTTCCATAGAAAAACTTTGGCCAGCTCAAACAATAGGGATAATGGAGGGGAAAGTTAGGTTGGGTCAAATTACAGTCTGGGACCTGTAAGAGGGTCTATGGGACAGAGCGGTTAACCACAGACCGCTTTACAAATACCTAACTGCTCATATATACACTACCCTATCTACAATCTCTTACACAGGCTTGTGTTATGTAATAGCTTTGGTTTCACACCAAAGCTTTTTAACTATATAAACTTGCCTTGTCTGACCTAACGTACATAGTACACCAATAATCATATTAATACCTCAGAATGGAATTCCAGCAGTTACTCTATCGATAATATACAAAAAGGACTTTCACAAAATTTCGACTTTTAACTTTAAAAAAAGTAGCCTGTTTAATCTAAAAACAAAACCCAAAATACAGGATATTGTGAAGATTGAATAACTACTCACAAGTTAGAAAGTCCTTATTCCATGTATATTTTACTTGCCTTCACGGGAATTATATAACAGTTTAACAGCCGACTGCAGCATGTATCATTTTGTTAGTTTTTTAAACCATTTTAACATACAGTTGATAATAGAGAAGTAAGAGGCCCTGCATAGCACAACATTCACATGTTACGCATCATTAATCAATTAAATGATTTCACATTGATCTTGTTGGGCCACTAACTTCATGTACCTTTAACAATCATCATCCACTTTGTCAGAAGAACATTTTCTAAACAGTAGCTTGTCACCAGCACTTGTAAAGCATGAATCAATTCCTTATGTAACAGTTTTACAGTCCCAACAGGGAATTTTTTTGTTCCAACTTTGTCCACAACACAATGTCATTAATCTTTTTAAAAGCTATTAAATGCCAATTGATATCCCTGACCCTGGCACTAAGGGTGCAATGTTAAATGATGTTTGACTGACCAGTGTACACTTTCTTTACATTTAACAACCAATAGACACCTGTAATCACAGGTAAGCATTGAGAAAGTCACTTTTTGAAACCATCATTATTTACCCACTTGACAATCTGACATTTCACAGTGACATGTACCTGTGGAGCTATAGGTAGCAGGAAGACATACATATTCTATCACAAGTGTTATCTTCAAACTCAACAAAAGTTAAACATTGAATAACAAGAGAATTCAGCTGGGAAGCAGCTTCTGTTTTATAGAGGGATTGACTTGATGATGTAGGTGTCTACATCCAAACGTCACTCCTCAATAAAACAGATATTTATATGAATTCACTTGTTCAATTCCTCCATAAGCTTCTAAATGCCACTCAAAGAAATCCAGATTAACATTACTCTATGAGAAAATCATTTGCAGTTAAACTGAATGACACCTGTCACTTGTGTTGAACGGATCAGGTCATTTCACAAAGTTATACAGAAAATGTCACAATAACCTGTCAGATTTTGCAACTGCAGCATTAAAATAAACTTTAATGTATTTATTTTTTCAATTTAATCATTCTTGTGTATGGACCTGTGCTCATTTATACTGAATAAACCTTATCTAGAGTACCAAAACAAAGTTTACAAATTTTGAAGGTATTTATTAACTGAGTACCAAAACAAAGTTTACAAATTTTGAAGGTATTTATTAACTAAGTTCTTAGGTCACCATTAAATTAAACTTAGAAAATATTGCATAGTTTGCAATTTTCCCATGCATATGTGTAAAACAGCATCATCACAAAGTACATGAGAACACAAGAGACAACCTAGCCTAGTGTCAACCCACAGTCTGTCTGGCTAACCATCTAAAACACATCTATTACATCAGCATGACATAATGATAATACCAATTAGATAGCATTTGGCACAGTTCATTGTTTATGCTGTCAGTTTTAGAACTGTGTTATGTAGATTAGGATGTAACAGAGAACCCCAACTCATAAAGTATACACAAATAGGAGGCAGTTCTTCTTTTCTTTAAAAAAACATTTTACTGATGCTTCATTTGAGCTGCAGCGAACCAGAAAACAGGCTACAAATGTATAGCAAAAAGTTTGTCACTAAGTGATAACTGATTAATGCTGAATATTCTAATATTTTTCTGAATTGTGACATCTTATCAATTTTACCACCAAAAGTGAAAATCTGCTACAAGAAAAGGATCAGTATGGCTTTACATGTAATTGTTTTTGAATACTGACTTTCTTTATATATACTTTCATTGTGTCTTAGCTGATCGACGTAGGCCCACTAGATACAGTTCACACCAAGCACTACTGAACAGTATAAAAGCCACTGCATACATGTAGGTTGAAAATAAATTAGTTAAATATTTTAAAATAGTTTGTACACATTTCTTTTAGTGTTTGGCTAGATAGATGTATCAGGTACTAATCTTCCTCCATTTGGGTGGCCTGGTTTCTATTTGAACAAACGATTCATTAATTGGATCACTAAACTTTGTTAATCTCTAATTTACATTAATGTCCGCATTAAACTCTCATAAACACATGTAAAACTCATTAAATGCACAACCTTATAGGTCCGGGTTAAAAACAGAGGTAGCATCTTTACCAGCAAACAATACTCACTTGTCCATCTCTACAAGACTGAACCGGTTTCACTTTGAACAATTATATTTTTTTACTATTTAAATTAAATAATCTCATTTAAACAAAGCACAAGTCGTGATTGAGTTTTAATTTGAGAATCTTAACTCTGGTTAAACAAGAGAAAAAAAAATTGTAAGTGAGAAAAATTAGTAGGCCTACAGTTGAAAGGCAGAAATAAACTTATTATTGTTAATTTAATGTCCTACTGGAAATTTGTTTTTTCATACACACAATTTACATATTTAGTTAGGCATGTGCCATCAGAAACATTTATTGTTTGAAGAATTAATTTTTATGAAAGAATATTTAGTGGGGTTGATAACAATGCTCTACTAAACATAAGTGCAGCCTTAAAGAAAGGAAGACTCTGGATGGACTGAATGAACATGTTGAACTGGTTTTAGGTGGAGTTGTGTTCATACAGCTAGCAGAGGTTCCTTTCAGTGATTCCAGTCAGTATGTAGGTTAAAAGCCTTGTCTCTAATAGAGGAAATAGTGAGGAAGCTGACCGCTCTGAACTCAATTGAGAATCAAGACGCAGATAGGGAAATCAGGGTAGAAGAACTCATAACAGTGACGAGACAGCGACATATCCAGAGAGATTTTATTTTTATGATACCAATATTATACAAGAATACAGATCCAGGCATCTTACCTCAACTTCAAATTCAGTATGCTTATAATTTCTATCATTATTTGCCAATCAACAAAATCTAAAATTGAAAAAAAAAATTTCTATTTTAAAAATTCTTTGCATAAATAAACATCACAATATCATATAAAAAAGACTTTAATCTCTAAAATACTAAATATCAGAATATTTCTCGCTCACATACCCGTAAATATATGCCAAGTTTTTTGTTTAATGGAACAGTTATTGTTTGAAGATGTTACCTTCAAAGGACAATATCCTAGCTTGGAAAATGGTCACAATGAAAATTGACAATCTGCAGTTTAATGATACTTGTTATGTTAAGACATTGGGAAAATTATTAAAATAACTCAATAACACAAATCAGACTTAATCAGTGAAACTAAAGATAACTACAAAAATCCATAAAACTTCATCTTACTAAATGTTTCTCTACTTTATTTGGTCACATTCTGAAGTTTTATTTTTAGAACTATGCTTTTAAGACTAACATCTTCAGTGAAACTATACACTACCAATTATAAAAGATTAATTTAATTAAATTAAACATCACAACTTTGAAAAAAAATATATTGTTGATTCAACTCCAGCCATTAAAGTTTAGTATAACAATGCTGAGTGGGAAATCTAAAAGATCTTGATATAATCTAAAACTTAGTCTTTCTGATAAATGAAGCTAAAAGTTTTTGGTAAAAGAAAAATGGTTGATCAAAAATGTTTCCATGAAAGACATTCTGGTCAGCTCTTTATCAAACAGCTGAAATCAAAATATAGACACCAAAAAGAGGTTAAGAAATTATAAATAGAATATATACACCATGGACAGAACAGTAAATGTGGCTACAACCATAAATAACCATCAACACTTCTGTCCAAACAAGAATGTGCAAATAATTACTGTTATTCCAAAGCTTGGAGTTTGAAAATGTCACACAGAGCTCTGATTATATTCATGACTGGTTAGACAAACAATGCAACACAATTCCTTTCATCTTTTAATAAAGATAGAAGGCATGGGCTAGTGTGCCTGGAAAACAAAATGTCAGAAGAAATATTGTTGGTTTATAAAGTGTTCCAGACCATGGCTGTTCTTACTGATGTGAAAACAATAATTTAGCCAGGTTAGTTGATGGTGAGGGGTGAAGGGTAGGCTATGGTTTACTGGGGTGTGTGGGAGGGGCCATATAGAGAGGGGAGGTAGTTGTATATCATTCAGCTGTCGGTTTACCAAACTCTCTTCATCTGTATCCAGAAATCCAGGCCACTCTACTTCTCTGACCAACTCTAGACCATGCTATTACAGCAAGTCATTTCAAGTTAACATTCTTACAAAGCTAGCTCTCTTAACCTACCCTGATTGAAATTTGTCCAAACTGTCACATCTTATCAATATCTATTTTGTGACAAGTAATTCAGACAAAAAAGACATGACTAGGTTATGGTCAATACTTTGGGTGTCATTTAGCATTTCAGCATTGCGACAGATTCTTCAGGGGAAAGGTTTATGGTTTTTTTGTTCTACATTGAACTGATTCATCATCACAAGCTGTCATTTTTAACCTACATCGTGGTTTTAGAATTCTTCATAAAATATCAATTAAAATTACAAGTTAGAAATCAGTAACCAACAGACAGTGTTCATTTGGGGTCACATCTTAGCACAATTCTGAAGAAATCATTTGCTGTGAGTATTTTTTTCTTTCAAATTAATAAGATATCATCTCATCTAATTTACTATATACTTCAACAAGAAGATTAAACCCAGCAGGTTAAAATAGTACTATGGTCAGACAATGAAGGGGCAGCCATGTGGTTCGACTCTAGCCCCCTTCACACAAACAACTCCAGGAAGATGCCACAAGCCTTGGAGCCTCAGCAGATGTGAACAGCGCAGTTTTTACCCCTGAATTACTCAGACAATCTGTCTGCAACTGGTCCAAACCAGCTTTATTTACACATCTGTCCTCTCACAATCTACCAAGTCCATGCTGGGTTTCAGTGGTAGCAAGAAGACAGAAGATTGATCAAAGCATGTGAACCAAACAAATCAACCCGAAACAAGTGACCATATATAATCCACTAAACTCTTTTATAGTGAAGCTTTTAGGTGTGTTTACCTGTGGGCCAAATAAGATCAATCCTAAGACCTACTGAAACCAAGATGTTACAGGTTCTCATCTCGAAGCAAAGTAGATTTCCTTGTTATCCAGAAAGCAGTGAATGCCCATTGAAAGTCCTGTATGTTTTCTTTCCTGGATGGAAGGTAACGTACCTGGCACAAGGCCAAATTCTGATGCTGACTGGTTACAAGTGAACGGGACTCACAGTTAGGGAACCTACTGCTCCTTTATCCTGCCTCCATGGAGTACCTTCCTCCTGTCAGATCAGATCACTAATTGACCCTACCCTTGACAAACTAACTATCCCTGTATCAGGCAGACATCACAATGACAAATCTGTCTAAAGAGGAGAGATCTACAATTCATCCGCCATGAGTGGATAATAAAAACCTGGAATTTTACCAACATACTAGGTTTGTCTGGCTGTGAAATGTGTCATACTTCATTAACTTGTACAATCCCCATCTTTATAGTATATTTTAATATAAAACAAGAGATTGTTGAGCAAACTAAGCAATTAGAAAGTAAACATAACTATTTAAGCACATTTATCACAAGATTTACAACTGTAGGTAAATTAAATCTATAATTGTAATTTTTGTTAATTCTTTGGCGCACAACTTCTGCTAAAAATGTATGTACAACTTCTGGTTTATTTCATACAAGAACATTTGGTTCATTATGTGCTCAATGATTTTTGTTGAACTGTCTGGGCACAAGTACTTAATTTAGTACAGGAGCAAGCGTCTGGTTCACCGGTCCATCAGTGCTAACTTCTGGTTCATTATCAGTGCTAACTTCTGATTTATATTATCACTGCTAACTTCTGGTTCATCACCAGTGCTAACTTTGGTTCATTATCATTGTCAACTTCTGGTTCATCACCACTGCTTACTTTGGTTTATTATCATTGCTAACGTCTGGTTCATCACCAGTGCTAACTTTGGTTCATTATCATTGCTAACGTCTGGTTCATCACC
>JAVFBX010205891.1:0-12271 GCA_034783855.1 Mopalia kennerleyi
GTGACAGATCACCAAGCCATTCTGTAGTGGCAGATCACCAACCCATTTTTTAGTGGCAGATCACCAACCCATTTGTTAGTGGCAGACCACCAACCCATTTTTTAGTGGCAGATCACTAACCCATTTGTTAGTGACAGACCACCAACCCATTCTGTAGTGGCAGATCACCAACCCATTTTTTAGTGGCAGATCACCAACCCATTTGTTAGTGGCAGATCACCAACCCATTTGTTAGTGGCAGATCGCCAACCCATTTTCAGTGGCAGATCACCAACCCATTTTTAGTGGCAGATCACCAACCCATTTTTAGTGGCAGATCACCAACGCATAGTGTAGTCACAGAGCAGTAGCCCATTTTGTAACTGTAAGTTCTTTCTGAATTGTCAGGTCTAGCTGATTTCATGTCCGAACAAAACATAAACTGGTAATTAGCAAACTGGATAAAGTGTAAAATTGTCGAGTGGCCTTATAACAGATGACAGACGAATATGCACCTTTTTTCGCACTCAAAGAAATATCTTATCATCCTAAACATAATTATATAAGCATATTTTGATACATTTTCCCCGAGTTTCATTTGTTTATTCATTTATTTCTACGTTTATCTGTTTGTTCTCCATGTAAAAATAAATAAATCTATCATCTCGTGTAAAATTAACCTTGCCTTATTTTCATCATTATTATCTGATGTAGTTAGTGTACATTTACTATTTTCGTTGCCATTATATTTATTTTTATTATAAATTGCAGATCTCGTTTTATATTCTCAAAAGGAAAACCATGTTGTTGTTTTGTGATTTTTTTATCTAATCTTTGTGTTTAGGGAAAATAGTTGAAGGAGTGGATCTTTATCCTAGGTTCATTGATTGATTGATTGATTGGTTTTTTACACCGTGCTTAAATATATTTAATTCACCATACGAATGTGTATTTCAACGATTATTGACAGTAGCACAACCAAGATGTGAAGCTTTTCTATAATAATGGAAAGATAATTTTTATCCAGTGCTAAGTAAAGACAGCATTGCTACTCTTCAAACAAATGTCCATTAGCCAGAGGACTAGGTCTTCTAGGCCATTCTATGTATATACATGTATATGCACATGTATGTAGTTAATTATGGTGAAATAAATGAGATAAAGAAATGAGTGCAATAATTGTATTGGCTGTTGTACAAAACTGTGACGGATTAAACATTAACGTTCGTTAGCAATGGCCTATAGTTTAGAGTAGGAAAGTAAGTCTTCAGTTTATAAACATAACGTCTTAGTCGTATGCCCAGTTGTTTATGACACATTTAGATTTATCCATGCGAGTCAGCAATTTGATAAGTTTAACATATAAACAAACTAAAAAAATCCATCTTACGAACATAATCTTTTGACAAGGCCTCTATGTGCAAATTTCACCTCAAAGTCAGTCGATGTTTCCAGTGTGTTACGCAGAAGACAAAAGGTAGAAAAAAAACCCCATTAAAGTAAGTACAATAACACAAAAATCCTTTAAATGTTAATACCGTACATGAAGTATGAACTGAGAGCATTGTTCGTAGTTTAGGTTATGCAACGTGCGCAGCAAGAAAACATGCAAATAAAAAAGCTTTATAAATTAAAATAAGTCTCTTCAGTGGTACGTTAATGATAATTTTTCATCCGGAAAGACATCAGCAACTGCATGTTAACTTGTTAACAGCCTTGAAACAGTGTTTATACACTAGTCTATTACGGCTGTAATTTCTGTAGTAAATAAATCACTCTAATATAGTTTAATGCAGAACTTTTTTAAAGTTCCAATTGACCTGCACCCAAAACGTATTTTGTCTGGGATTTGATTATGATTTTTGAGCCTGTAATCGTTAAGTGCATCTCTGGGTCTCTGGGTTAAATCAATCAACTTTGAAAGAGAATTATAACACATTTTAAAGAAAGATGTTTACTGTGCTACCTGACTACGTATATACAGTACTCGCGAGAAGAAGTGAATGTGTATGGCAAGCCGTTTTATCACATCTACCGTTATTCTACATATGTCGAATTAATTTTGCTTTTAATAATGTACAATTCTTTATCACTCATGTGAAATTCTTACGTATTTTAAAAAGATTTTCACTTATGTGAAAAAGAATTTCACAGATGTTAAATAAAAAATTATTAACTTATATGTAAACTTCGTTTCAACATATGTGAAATTATTTTTAATATACGTAAAATATAACACAAAAACCTAACTATTTCACATATGTGAAAAAAATTCACGTATGTACAATAAACTTTTATTATATCAAGGTCATTGAGCGCAGACAGACAAAAGTCGAACAATTGCAAATATTTACAGCCAACAACGGCTGAAACTCAAAACCATACACTGTATTACGAAAAATGCAAATTACGGTGACAAATAGAGAGGGAATATTATATCAGGCAACGGGTTTATTCTTATTCAGTATTTTTATTGTTGTCTGCATCATTTTATTTTTCGCGATGAATCAGACGTAGTAATGCTCACAACAGAATCGGTCGCAATTGTAGGCCTATATAACAAATATTAGTTTCCCTGATTTATTCTTCGGTAGAAAATAACATTTTACGTATGTCGAATTCTTTTTCACCTATGTCAAACACTTTTTCAAATAGTGAAATTCTTTTCAACATATGTAAAATAAATAATTAATCTTACATATGTGAAAAATAATTTCTCATATGTAAAATTCTTTTCCACATATGTTAAATTCTTTTTTTTTCACATATGTAAAATAAAGTCATTTATTTTACATATGTAAAAAAGAAGTTCACATATGTGGACAAGGATTTCACATATGTGTAAAAGAATTCAGCATATGTAGAATAAAGGTAGAAGTGATAAAACGGCTTGCCATTAATGTGTTCGAGTTTTTGTCAAACCTGACGTCGCTCATTGATTTAATAAAAAGGATTTAAACAATGTTTTCTCGTATCTGTCTACATTTTCGCTGAATAAAAAACAGGCATCCTAACTATTATTTCTGGCGACATAGCTGAAAGGGCCTATCCATGTCGGACATACTTCGACACTTTCCGTACTTGGTATCTTCGGTACGGAAATGGTCGAACCGTCGAGGTTGTTCAGACATGGGGGCCTACGGTCTGTAAACCGTAGGCTACATAATGACAGATGACTTGATCCATCTGATATAACGTGCAGCTATTTCCATCAATACGCGGATAAAGTGATCTTTGGTCCAGTTTAGTGTAATTGGTCACGAAACCCTCACTGATAACAGGTGCGTTATCATTGTTACTAAATTATAACGTCCATATCTTAACAATAGGTGAATTAGAGGCCAATGTGTTATATTAGGTTCATTTGTATTAACTTTGAAAGATCTATACAGTTAAACACCTTGGCCTATCCAGGCCCATTGCAGTAACTATGACGATATGGCTGGCGGTTTTTACCAGCGCAATACTCTGGAATTTACCGGAAGCTGTTGATTATGTGAACTCAGAAGAATCGTGTAATGTGATCAAGGCACTGGAAGACAAAAGCGCTGAAGTTCAGTTTCTAAAAAGACAAATCCAGGCTATGCAAGATCAGCTCAAACGTCGGAAAGGTACGAGTCGCGCAGTAATGCAATATATGAGTTAAAGTAAGACTAAGTAAACGTGACCGTCTTGGATGTTTTATTCTAATTTGTAACATCGCCATAAACCACTTTAGCTCAAAACAAAAACCTTTAAAACTAAAATGATGTTAGAAACTAAACTAAAACAACTGCATCGAGAATAATGAAATTCACACCCAATGGTATTTACCAATTACGGCCACAGTCGAATGGGTAACCCCTCAGGTATAAAAATGGTCTAGATTTTACACAGGTTTATAAATGTAGCTGCTGTCACCTCGTGAAAGGTGGATCAATGACGTGATGCATAAGTAGGTCTAAACCAACGTGTAAGTATAAAAATCACTTTGACCAAGGTAGGGTTTCATCTGTCTCTCTTCTTAGCTACCGTACGCAAGAAATAAGCTGAATTTTTATTAAACTTTTATTCAGGTTTGTTTTCTGGCTTTTGATTCAGTCTTCTTAATATTCAGAGTTTTAATGGCTTTATTCAGATTGGATTGCTCAGGCTTTAATTAGGTTTAGTTTTACCGGCTATTGATTGTCTCAATGTTATTCACAATTTTTTAATGGCTTTAGTTAAGTTTACTTTTCTAGGGTTTTTTTCTGGCTTTTAATTGAGGCCTAATTCAGATAGTCTTTCCTGGCTTTGACTGTAGGTTATATTAGGGTTATTTTTTTCCAGCTGTTGTCACCTCATGAAATATAACCCAGTATATGAATCTTACTTCAACCCGTATACCCATCGTACCTGTTCTGTTTCCTTTGTGGTTAAAGTAAGACAAAATGGGAACATGGCTTGTCTGTTGCAGTAGACCAGGAAGATAGCATATATACGGTAATGTGGCTGTGGGCTTCATCTTGAGTATTTTTTTTCCAAGAAACGGTCAGTCAGACGATGTCAAAACAGAGAGTAGAACTAGTAAAAAAAAAATACTTATGGGTATAACAGCCATCTCTAATGGAGGTTTTAACAGTTTACATGCCGTAGAAAATGTAGCACAAATATTTAGCAGGAATATATATTCTGACATAGATTGAGCATAAACAACCTTATGGATACAACATCTGCAAGTGTCTTATTCCACAAGCGTTATTATCTCTCCAATCGTTTCTGTTGGAGTGAAGAATTTCTAGGTGTTTTTCACAATCGAAATGATTTAAAAATAATCTATGACCGAACGCACAGGAAGGGAGAACTAACTGTTAAGCTGTTGGTGACATTAGCTGTTACAAGAAGTCTATCAGTAGAAGTATGAAATCAGCCATTACCTGGTCCCAACGGCATTGTAACCAGGCCAGCGCTGATTGTTGAAAAAGAGCCCTCTAGCGAGAAATAGAGATAGAGGAACCTCCAGTGTTGTGAAACATCAATCGTATTCTCGCGAGAGTTTCTATAGTGGACGAGACTATGACAACTCTCGTACGCCATGCCAGGCCATCGCGCATTAATTTCCGCCAATATTTGGGGCGACCTAGCAACCACAGATAAGCAAATGAAAGAAGTACCAGAATTCAAGAGTGACGAATCGACCAAACTAGTTACCGACAGTTACCGATGCTAAGCGAGAGCTACCGATTCAAATCTAACCGGCGCCAAGCAGACTATTCTGCCAACCGACTTCTCACGACATACGTTCTACGTCACCCTATCTCTTATAACATGAGCGAGGGAGACAATGCAGTCTACACTACCGAATACGGCGTTTCACACTTCTAGTTAATGGACTTCTAATACAACCGATTAACATTGCGCTTAGATGACCAAGCTTATGTATTCGCCGTGTTGTAACAGATGCCTTCCTATGCATACACAAGCAATGCGATACACTGGTGACCGACCGTGTTTTCGAACAATGACGACGGTCCCGCTTGTTAAATAAACTAATTAATGGCTATGCTTACTGGAATACGAGTGCAATACAGATGGTGGTCTTTGAAAATATGCAATAAAAATAATAAGTTTAGGTCGAAAAACACAATAAGACCCCACAATTAGACTTGTGGGGTGTCGGACTACTGCTACGCATCCCTGTTGAGGCCCGTAATGCAATAAAAACCCTTAATGCAATAATAATTGCATTACGGGTAGCATTTTCTACCCGTAGTGCAATACTTATTGCACCAAGGGTACCCTTAATGCAATAATTAATTTGATTGCATTAAGGGTTATACTTGTACCTATCATGGCCCTTAATGCAAAAGAACTCAACAAAAATAATAATTAAAGTTTTATTAAAGATTCATCAATCCACTGGAACCCTGTGAGGTTCAAGTAAGAGCGGTATGTGTGGAGCAATTTCGTATTACCCTAGAGGAGTAGTCATTTTTTACCGAGCATTTACATACCGTTTCACATTTCTGCGTTTGTGTTGTTTTACTGTTGAATACACCGCCGCCACGTTCAAGTGGTATAACCGCCACATACAGCCGTGATATACTGGGCAGGGCATAGTATCGAGATAGTATTCCCACTCGGATTTTATCCCACCGGAGAGGAGCAACTACCCCCAAACAGAAAAGGGCAACGCCCGCCCTTCATCCTCTCCCTAATACATGCCCCCAGGCCTTGAATATTTTTCAGTCTGATTTTCTAAGTCATATCCGTTTTATTAAAAGTTCTGTCAACCCTTTACTTTGTCACGAACTAGGGAACACAAAGCAATCAATCACCGAATAGCCCTCCCCCCCCCCTACCACGTCGTGGACAACGGGGGGCTAGTGTCCTAAATCCGGAATAATGTTGGATACTACCTCCACCCGATCCCACATGTATAATGTTGATCAGTTATTGTTGCCTTTTGTCCCCGCCACTTAAGTGTTAGAAGACTTGGAAACGTTATCCGTCCTTCCGCCCCTCAGTATTTCCGTGCACCCGCCCCACACATTCTGTGGGCATGATAACCGATTGATTTCAATCTTGGTCTGTGGCTTTATCATGTCAAGATGGTAGATGGGATTGCATTCTACCAAATTTATGTGTTGTGAACACGATATCGTAAAACAAATTCACCATTTGCCTCAAAAGTTGCATTGTGGTTTTTTCATGTCATAACGACGGATGGGATTCCATTCCAATAAATTCAAGGCAACTTATATGACTGCCGTTTTCAGGTGATATTGGCACTTATGTAATGTAAACACAACGACTTTAATTAAATTCAATATTTGATTGGATTGCATTCCACCAAATACATGGCAACATGATATATTTTGTTGCAAGATAACTGTTTAGTGAAATATCCTGCGCCGGAGGTACGTTTCGTTGGTTTTCGTGCTCTCAGCATACCACAATGCGATGGACTCACGGTCAAAAATCCTGACGAAACCATCTTAAAACCGTTTTAAATAATTTTTGAGCTATTATATAAGGGACAAACGGATAATCACATCTAAATAAATATTATCATTAATGGTAATTCATGACAATAAGTCACGTTTTATAACAAGAATCAAAGGGATTATGTTTGTGACATTTTGCATAACAATATTATCTGCGCAACGTCAAACGTTAACACACTCTCCGTCTTTCAAGATTCACTTTGGGTTGATGACGACATGCAGAGTATATCGATACATGAAGTCAAAAACATCAAGTACCTTTGACATCATTATTTATATTATATAATCAAGGTTTCATGCGAAACAAGCAAATAGTGCCTAGGCCCACACAGAGGTGAATGCCAAGTGAGCCTATCCACAATCTCACAAGACTATGTTACATACACTCTTTGAAATAATGGTTCTTTGAGGGTTCTTTAGAAAAGATGAAACCATCTGTATGGAACCATTGCGACAAAAACGGTTCTTTGATATAATAAAAAAGGTAGAAAAAAATTTGGAAAGGTTGATGTGAGAACCATAAAGTGTTCCAGAGCGATTACAGAAGAACCTTATAAAGGGTTACTTTAGAGCCAATGCTACCCGTAATGCAATACTTATTGCGTTAAGGGTTATTAATTGCATTACGAGCCTCAACAACCCCTACTTTCATGTAGGCCTATCTCTGTTCTTTACTAAGTTCCAGTACTGAGGCATTTTGTTGCAATTCTATATTCGCTACGCAGCTATTAGTTTTATAATACATTCTATATCGTGTAGCGTCCAAACTCCTCTCAGGTTAGTTTTGTTTTAGATTATTGTAACTGTCAATTGTCTATGCGCGCAGATTGTTTGCGAGTGATAAATTGCGATTCTCGAAAGCTACAGCCAAAGTTTAACGCTCTTACTGAAGTCAACACACGTCAATCTCGTCCTAACCATGTCTTGTTGATGTTTAAAGAAAATAAAAATGATGTCATCACATGCCGGGCGTGAATTGCGTTATTGGAAATAAACGAATCGAGGTATAACCGACAGTGTATACCTACATACCGGAAAGAGCGAAGATGTGTGATTAAATTTAATCCACTATTTGATGACGCCACGACAAGTTGAAGGTCTATCTCTAATCTATTAAAAGCAATTTAATCTGGTGCTATTGGCTGATACTCTTTCGAGCATAGTTAAAAAAACCCAGAAAATTCAAAATTTTGAAATGTGTTATGTAGGTCAACTTAAAATGGAACATTTTCGTCATTTAAGAATGATTAAACTAGTTAGTATCTTTATTATTTTTCATTTTGTTTGTTAAGGTGACTCATGTATCTTTTGAAAATGAATCGGATTGATCTACAGCTGAATGGCATCATAGCATAGCCTCGGTGTATTTATACAGCTGTAATTCGCTGACGACGACCGCACAATACTACTTTTATATGTGTGAAGACACTCCTGATCCTGATATTTAGCTGGCACATAGGTAGTAAAATACGTAAATACTTGGGTGATTTTGACTCATACGTGCTTGATCCAATTTGTAAGGAAACACAATCATAGTAAACAATTGATTTTTTGAATTTTAATACGCATTTCAATTTATATACTTGTTTCAAATAAATCTGCAATTAATAATCAATCATAAATAACGTTGACTTGTCTGGTTTTCTCCTTTAGCCCAATTGTAATCCGGGATCATTTCCCGCAGTGGTTGAAGCTCGACCTAGATCGAACCAGACACTACTCCTCTCCGCTAACGTGAGGAAGACGTTAAAGCCCAAGGAAGGCGGACTAAGAGACTTCGTTGAGATGGGGCCCCGGTTTGGTTTCTTGTGTCGTGACGCAGATCAGGTGGATACTCTATGTGAAGAATACGAAGCCAGGTTTCTTTGTACACGAACAATTTTCCAATAATCCTAGTACATACTTTCTAAAAACTGCAACATCCCTAGACCTTTGTAACAGAAAGTCTGTTCTCCTTATGTAAAAATAAAAACAATAAAAATAACAATTATGATGGTCTTTTGGTTTGTAAGTGTTGGATTTAAAAAGTAAAATGACATTGTTTTTGTGGGTGTTTATTATAAAGTGACACAAAATCAGTGAAGAAGAAACAATGTTCGTGCCGTCCTGGAAGCACTGACACAGGGCCAGTCATTTTTTAACCATTAATTACCCTCTATCTTTTCATCACTGACTGAGAACTTTGGGATAAACCCGCGCCATCACCATTTTACCAGGAGGCCACCAAATGCCACAGTTAAACGTTTGAAATTGTGTAATGTGGGTCAACCTAAGATGGAATAAATGTTTGATTTAAGAATACTTACATTTTTTAGTATCTTTAAAAAAAGAATTGCAGTGGTCTATAGTTGAATGACCAATAGCATACTCCCGGATTATTTATACAGCTGTAATTTGTCTAGCCACGACTGCACACTTTACTTGCACTGCGCCCCATAACATTAATGAATATAGACTACAAGCTATCTGCTAGGTCACTGGCATTGCGTTTGCGAGATGTTTTACCAAACATAATTAATACAGAACAAGCTGGATATATTAAAAATAGATATAGGGTTTAACTTACGACAAATACAAGATGTAATAGACTATGCAGATAAGTTTAATGTAGATGGAGCGCTATTATTTCTAGATTTCAAAAAGGCATTTGATATCGTGGAGTGTGAATTCATTTTAACTCTCTGAAAATGTTTGGGTTTAATGAACACTTCATTAAGTGGGTCAAATCCTTCTATAACGAACCAAATAGTTGTATCTTAAATAATGGATGGAAATCAGATATAATGACGATTGAACGTGGAATTCGTCAAGGCTGCCCTAACTTAGTCAGCTCTGATGTTCATATTATGTGTAGAAATTTTAGCTATGAGAATCAGACAGGGTATACATGGGATAAATGTCGAGTTAAGAAATAGAAAGAAATCCCTGAAAATCTCACAGTTCGCAGAAGACACGACCTTATTTACATCTTGTCGTCGTGACATTCTAAATGTCCTCAACATTGTTCAGGAATATGGAAAGGTTTCAGGATTGGTTTTAAATAAACAAAAACAGAAGGTATCTGGTTAGGTAAACTGAAATCTTCAAAAGAAACACCCGTTGCATCTGTCCAATCTACAACAGTTTTATAGTTTCGTATGGAATGGTAAACCAGATAAAGTCAGACGTTATACATTAATTGGTGATTAGCAAAACGGTGGCTTAGAAATGGTTGATGCTAAAAGTTATTTTGAAGCTCTAAAGGTTAACTGGATGAAACGACTATTGGATAACAGTGATGCTAACTGGAAAGCCATAGCCTTATCTTATGTCGAAACATTTGCGCCCAATTATTTGTTATTTATAATGAATTTGAATAAAAACCAAATCAAGATTATATGTAAAATATATTTATACAGACCCGCATCTCTTGAAACTCGAGGCATTTATGACATCCCTGCTCTTCAGCTGAATAAAATCCTGTCCAAATTTTTCGTTAGTGTGAGGAAAGCGATTGCCGATAACAACGAGTCTGCATCACTGCGGTCAATGTTATCTAGTTTTGAAAGATATCTTAAGCGTCATGGCTACAAATATTCCCTGATAACTGACCTCCCATTTCATTCCGCCCATGAGACAATCAAATGGAAACAAAAGGAAATAAAACAAGAAGGGATAGGTAACTTACCTAACTATGGAAGCCAGATGCGGCCACTCGTGCTTTCGTAGTTTTCTCCATAAAAAAAAGGACAAAAGGGCAAAACCACGAAACCACGAAGCGAAATTGCGAGATAACAAAAGTCGAAACCACGAAACTGCGCGACAAAACCACGAAAGTGCACCGCGAAATCGCGAAAGTACAGGGCAAAACTGCGAAACTACTTTCGTTGTTTCTACTTTCGCAGTTTTGTAGTTTCGCGTCGCAGTTTCGCTTTGCATTTTCGTGGTTTAGTGGTTTCGACCTTCACGAAAAGGGCAAAAGTACGAGACCAACTTCGCTTTTTTGTCTTCCGGTCTCTTTTTTTTAGATGTTCTGCATTTAAATGCCTCAATTTGGATATACCAGGGATTTTTAATTTGAAGGAATTCTTTAACCCCACATGCAGATACCCATCAAGTAAGTACGGCATACTAAATCGTTTCATCCTCCACATACCTTCAAGGGAATTATTCAAAACAAAATAATATGGTTTCATAGGAATTGTAACACTCTCGATCGCTACCTTCCATCAAACTTGACCTCCCCTCTCCAACTGATGAATTGATCGTTCATTCATTCATCTGCCTTTCGTCCGTCGTCCATTCATTAATTTATTCATTCAATCATTTAAATTTTCAACGCAAACTGCATTTTGTAACCATTATTAAATGCCATCTATATTTTCAATGCAAATTCCATTTTGTAATTATTAAAGTGTCAACTAGCTTCTGAGATAAACCCACGCTATCGCGTTCTTCATACATTCACATGATGTTCTCTACTGCATGCTCTTCGTCATTCGTCATTGGAAAATATCCAGATGCTTTAAATTATGTAACTGTTTAGACCTAATGTGGGTCGAAGACCATGGAAAAAATGGAGAAAAAAAAAGAGTTTAGAATAATTAAAATTGTTAGTATAACTTTAAAAAAAAAAGTGCAGTGATCTGCACCTGTGCGACATAATAACATAGTTCCGGTGTTTTTATACAGTTGACAGCATAATTTACACGGTGATCTGTGCGTATGTAACATTTGATTAAAACCGTCGTCGTCTTACCTCCATGACTTCCATTTATACCGCTTGGTCATGAACCAGGACCACTTTTAATTCGGTAAATTGCAAAAAATGGTGCGGTCGTTGCCAGGCACATTGCAGCTGTAATAAATAAACCGGGACTATGCTATCCTGTCATTTAGCTGTAGATCAATGCAATTCCTTTTTTAAAAAAAAAATACTTACAAGTTAATTTATTATTCTTATATCAAAGTTTTTTTTCCATTTTAGGTTGACTTACATAATACATTTTCACATTTTTAAGCAAAGGCAGTTGGATTTTTTCGTAAATGTACGTTGCTAAAAGCAGAGCGCTGTATTATGACTTCCTCTTGATGGTGCGGATTTATCCCAAAGTTGTAGTCTGGGTTGGAATGCTTAAAATGGTTACAAAATGTGGTAGGCCTATGTCACTTATAAACATAACCCTCGCGTACGACTAAGCTGGTTATACTCTATAGGCTTCATAACCGTGACAAGGCTTTATGGATTACAACTTCTGGTTTATTATAGGTGCAACGTTTCAATGTCTATTCACACATCGTTCTCAAGCATATATGAGGTACGGTTATACAGCATTTATATATATGTA
>JAVFBX010205902.1:0-12269 GCA_034783855.1 Mopalia kennerleyi
CCCCCTAAATTATTTCCTCGAATTATAGGGAAAATTATCTGTATCACAAGCACTTGAAATCTCGCGACATCATCGATCGAAATGCCTACAGATCATATCGTAACAAATAAAATAATGTTCTTAAATATTTACGAAATTCTTATTTCGAAAAACAATTCAACAACTGTAAAACACAATAAAAATATTTGAAAAAGAATAAATGAATTAATGGGCAGGGATGGGAGAGGCTCGTTGAGTGAACTTTATATAATTAATAATGTAAAACTCACAGACTAACAACAATTTTCAAATTGATTTAGTAAATACTTTGCTTCAGTTCCTAGTACTCTTGAATCCCAGCTTCCCCCTTCGGACAAACATTTCTCGGAACACTTTGATACTGACTGCGAAGCTGACTTCCTGTTTGAGGCGGTTAACCCCAGATTTAATTAAAACCACGATACAGTCTTAGAAATCTTGCTCGCCAGGTCTGGATGATATATCTAATGTCGATATTAAGCACATTGCTATATTTATAGCGGAGCCTCTTGCACATATTGCAAATCTATCTTTAACCAGTGGTACAGTGCCAGGTTCCCTTAAAATTACCGAAATCAAGCAGGTATAGACAAAATCTGGTAAACAATTAGACTTTTCTAATAAGAGGTCTATTATCTTATAAGATACACCAATATTTTTTTTCGAAAAAAAAAAAACACTCCTCTATCCACACGCTGCAGCTTCATTGTATGACGATGTCGTTACCTCTAAAGAAGGAAAACAATATAGCGTCGTCGCCTTTCTTAACTTGTAAACTACTTCCGAAACGGTTAACCATACAAGCTTAAACATTACGGTTTTCAAAATAGATTTCTTAATTGGTTTGGAAGTTACCTCACTAAAGGAACACAAATAGTAAATTATATGATTTCTGCATCTGACGTTTGGTGTCACTCAAGGCTCCATCTTAGCTCCTTTTTTATTTATTCTTTGGATAAACGACATTATTTTACTCATTAAGTCACTCTTGTCTTTATTGCGGAGTCACCCTGTGGGATCAACTCTCTCGCCTAGAGTTGCCCACACCGATCCTCTATTTAAATCTTAAAATAGCCTTCCCTTTGCAAAACTTTGTCTCTTTTCAATGCTACTTTCTCTTCAAAACATTGCTCATCATTCTTACTGTCTTCCTATTTTCCAGACAATCTGCTCTTCATTCTTATCAAATTTTAAACTCTGATCTTTACAGAACCTTTTCTCTTTTTTAATATTTCGCACTACTCTCTATCAAAAGCAGTGCCTAGAAAATGGCACTGGTTGTGAAATGAAATTGAAATATACTTGATGTTTGTTTTTGTTCACATCTTATCTGAAGGATCGTCTCTATGCAATCTAATAACATATATGTCCCTTTGCAAGAAAACTAGCTATCATGTCATACTTGCATGTGGATTTTGTATTTTTTGGTCGAGGGCGGGGATGGGGGCATAGGGAGGTGGGAATATGGATGTTAAAGCATTAGAACGAGCCAATGTTTATTTTTCCCGGATGAGAGCGTGCGTGTATGTGTGCATGTGTGTTTTTGACTGTGCGCTTGTGTGAGTAGTTGCAGATTATAATGTGAAAAGTTAATGTGTTATGTTTCACTGTCTATTTCATGTGTTATTCATGTTTACATGCATAATTACCACGTGCATATGCAACTCTCTTGGTGTGTTGCGCCAATGTCTTTACCATAATCAAAAACAATTATAAGTTCAATACAAACCGTTTTTAAACGGAAACTGGTATAGAACTCTATCTAGACTTTACATTCGCCATCATTTATAATCTACTCCACTATTTATTATTTGTTATTATTTATGGCTAATACTAGTAAATACTTTGCAAAATTCCACAAGATATAGGATAAGTCTTAAGCTACATACATTACGATATCAGAGTCAGGAGTACTATGTCTTAGATTTATTCCCATTTAATCAGAAGAAATTAATAAAGAAAGCCATTAACTGACAAAGGGCCAGTTTAAATAAGTAACGAATCAGATAGCCATTAGATTTCTACAATTTGTATGAGACAAAAGAAAAATGTCAAATTTATAACGATTTTTTTAAATTTCGTTATTTTAGCAAATGTCTCCTATATACTTTAAAATATAGATTTTTGAATTGATTTTAGATATAGTAAAGGGATATGATTTATTTGGACGAATCGACCTCCAAGACACACATCATAGAATTCCTCTTGTTAAGGATCATAGGCAATTCCTATAAGCCTCTAATCTGCGCCCTGAGTCTTCATAAAAAAGACCATATCTAAATTTAGATCTGAAGTATTACATGTGGATACTGTATCGACAACTCTTTAATTGTGCTTTAAACTACCGCACATATTGTTAATACTTTTTTTTTAGAGTTTAGGCTTTGTGAATAGTGCTGATTAGTTCATGGTGATACCACAACAGGTTACCTCGTGTGACAGCTTGTCAGCACCATGGGTAAAGGAACCCTGCCCCACCCCGAGGCATAACTAGCGAGAAACAAAGACAAAGTAGGACAAAACTAGGGCAATCACAGGACCTTATACAAATATCTCTCGAAGCTAATGTTTCCCTTAGACTTTGACAGCACCACGGCGACATAGAGCTCTCTCCCAACACTTATCAGAAATAGTTGTTCTGGAAATATTACGTAGATAATGTCGTTTGAAGAGATCGGATTTTGATACAGTTCATTAAAATCCACTGGATTCAACAAGATTTACAGTTTGATATCGAGCTGCATTCGTCTTAAAACCACAAATGAGTAGCGACACATAGCCCTTCCTAGTTTAGCAAATACTGTTTTCAACAACTTTGCAGATTTTGTCTGCACAGTTGCTGATATAATTTCTAGATAATATATATGCTAAATATGTTATGGCTATAGTAACAAGTTAGCGTTGACTTACTTACTAACCCTAATAAGGCGCACTATTGCAAATACATGCCTTGGTGAATACGTTATGTCCTAGTTAATGTCGGTTCATAAACGTTTGTTTGATTGGTGTTTTGATTGTTATACTTACGGCAACCAGTTCGCGCTAACCTCGAAACTACTAGCAACAAAAAGAGACTTGACATTTACAAAAATTTATACAAAGACATACATATCTTACACCGTGTTCAAGTGTATGCCTATATATATTTCATGTATGATGGTGCTGGGTATTGGGAGCTTTATGTTGCCATATTGCTGTCGCCCAAAAGGGAAACCATGGATTGTTTCCTTCGTCAAGCCGACATGTGAGTGAAATGACCTTACGTGTGGCGTTCACATTAAACAAACAAATATCACAGTCATAAAATGTGCTTGTGTAAATTATGTATAACA
This sequence comes from Mopalia kennerleyi, assembly GCA_034783855.1. Classification (NCBI taxonomy): domain Eukaryota; kingdom Metazoa; phylum Mollusca; class Polyplacophora; order Chitonida; family Mopaliidae; genus Mopalia; species Mopalia kennerleyi. The sequence goes on from JAVFBX010205902.1 coordinate 3,351, forward strand.
ACGTTATAAAATCTTATACCGAGATGTTGTGACCATTGCAACTTAGAAGTTGTCCATGTATTTGTTCCTTTTATACTGTGTTTTTGGTATATTATCTATTTACCTTTTTTTATTATCTATGTTTCTTTTGTCTTATCTAAGTTCCTTTTTTATTATCTAATTGGCGTCGAAATTGTGTGAAAGCAAGGCATGATTATTTCCAGAAAGTTTTTCAAACTGCTGATATTGAAAAGGTTGAGTATCAGGTTGACTCCAGTCAAGTTATTGGATAAAACATTTTTAACGTCTGGTACAGCGTATATTCATGACAAAACAGTGGTTATAAATATCAACTGAAAAAACTAGCCACAAGTCTTGTATACGATATCCAATTAAAATACACCATCGGTTATGTTATGAGGAATACAAAATCAAATAATTGGAAATTTAAAGCTGTACAATAGTCTCTCGGTTCCAGCCAGCAGCTGCAGGAATTTGAATATCGTGTTTCTGGTCAATGCGTTGGAAAATAAGTTTGTGACAACACATCTAGACAGGCACGCATGTATCTTACCCCAATAAGACATTTAGCTACATTGAGTATTGTACCAAGTCTTTCTTGAATACCATCAATTCAAAGGCAAAAGCTAGACATAACATTTAAAATGCGACAGCAGATGACCCCACCAGCGTGCAGAAATTGTAATTAGACATAGGCCCCATCTGAACGCCATCCGACACCTTCCTAAATACGACGACTCAAAGTCAGCCACCGCACAATCCAATGTGTATTTTTATGATTTATACAGAATTCTGGCTCCTACTAAGATATTACAAAACCCTAGTTTCCGGTTGGCCGGATATATTGATGATTCTTCAGATCCGTGAAATGCCATTGAGTACATATAAACAACTAATTAATAACGTTTTGATCTAATTTTCCCTACTGGTGAGAATTCATGAGAAACATAAATCCCTGTGTTTTTTACAAACTGCAGTACAACTATAGGCTGTGTTTTTTTAAGCCACTATGTTTCTTCCGCCGATTGCGCCATTTATGATAATATTTGACGAATATCACCAATTTAAACCAAAAAGCCTATGGGGCACATCCAGCTAGGTCAGAACTAACCCCTTTGATGTAGTTCTAGTGTCATACTCGATCGTCAATTCTTTGTAAGTTCAAAACATGTTATGCTTACAAATTTAAGTTCGACAGGCTGCCACAAATTCATTTTTTTCCCAATAGTATAAACAGTTGCGACAGATGGAGAGTGTGTAATTGATTCCCGCGAGGGATATGGGGAAAATATTACAACGCATCGAGAAATGTCTTGCTCGCACTTTACTTGAGTTTAAGCTTCTACATTAGAACACAGTAGATATACCACTGTCGGTCAATCAAACCGACGCTTACAACTTTATCTGTGTTGTGATGAGCCTAAAAGCCCTTCTATTCCAGCTGTTTGTCAGCTATAAAAATAAATCAATATTTAATTCCTTTTATCTAATATGTTTTCGCCCTACATTATAGATTCTACAACAAAGCCGAACCATGACCGAAAACAACCCATAAATCATGTTAAATCGTGTGTTGTCTGACATAGATATCTGTGGCTTTTGTAGATAAATTTACGTTTGTATTTCATTTAAAATGAGATCACGTGCTCGAGTCTGTCTGTCAGCCTTCAGATTAATGAGTGACTCAGATGATGTGGCCTGACAATTTCGGAGGTGGTTTATACGAGGTTTCCTCCTGGTTTTCCACCTTTATAGGCAAGTAGCAATGTGAAATGGGCGATCCGTCGTCATATAAGTGAAACACCCATGAGTACGACGTTAAACCCCAAGTAAACAAGCAATCAAATGAGATCTAGTTAACAGATTAGAAACTGACACTATGTGTCTAGTGCTGGTAATTTGTAGTGGCGTGTTACCACTGCAAATGTGTCCGCTCTAAAATAATGTGAATGAAACCAATCCAGAGTTCACTGCCCTTGGGTGAGATTCATTTGTAGCGATTGGTAAACCCATTCCTGACTGCTCAACCTTTGGTCAAGTGTGGCCATCACTTACCGCTGATTCGACATAAAGTAGATATAATCTATTGGAACATTTGTCTTCGATTGAATCTGCGATTAAGCTTAGTGTGTTAGAGGTCAATTCAATGGCTTGAGAGGCCAGGACGGGTTAATGTTGTCTATGTAACGTCACTCCCGAAAAGATTAATGACGTTTATTGATTTTGACACAAAAGTAAACGCATTGACCGGACTGGATAACGACTATTGAATTGAATTGATCACCCACTTCACATGTGTATTATTTATTCACGTATGTATGTTAGTCAATTGTGGAACACGCATCATTGTTTTTTACATTTAGGATTTCTGTATTTATAAAACCTATGGGAATATTTTTCCGAAACTGTTCACTTTTTGCAACTATGGTTTCGTGAAAGAAAGTAAAGTCTGCAGCTTACAATATTACAATATGATTATGCCGGATAGTATAAGTAAATCGTGTTTGGTAAAGTGTAAAAGGTATGTATGTGGCCACTGTCACTGTTTGCTCTACCGGGATTAATACCCATTTAAAGAATTCGGATATTGGACCAACCAGATTTTTCTAAGCAAGCGGTTATTCATGAACCAACCCAATAGTGAATACTTTCTTGATTGTATGACCTTGGTCAACAGTAAGCATCATTTGTCTCTGATTGTAATATAAAGCAGATAGTCTATTGAAATGTCTGTCTTTGATTGTATCGGTGGTTGGTACGAGGTGGGTCAAGTTCGTCATAGAATAGGGTCAAAATGGGTTAATGATTACCATGTATAGTCATTTCTAGGAAGCTACATGTCCTTCATTCAATTTCGGTTCAAGTTCCCCACATAATTGGCCCAAAAGTGTGTTAATGTGTCCATGTATAGTCATTGATGGGAAGAAAAACGGCATTCATTCCATTTTGCTAGAATAAATCCGTTTGACTTGAATAATCGCAAAGTGCAGTCAAAATGAATCACTATTATCTTTTCAGGTTGGTTGTTAAGAACTCCGACAAACCCCAAACGTTGTCACACCTGCATCACGTTTGTCACTGATTTGTTTTCAACTTCGAGCAAATCAGCATGGACAATTAGGCGTTAATTTTACAGCGTTTCAAATTGTTCGATAAATTGTGAGCTGTGTGAAAGTAGTATGTTGGTGTCCGATATATCGTGGCAATTGACAATGCGTATTTCTTGCATTAAATCTCTAGGTATACTATCTGACCAATGTACAACACATTTACGTAATATGTAAGCCGTTGAAAACTACCGTGTATTTTGCAAAGGTGTCAGTGTAATATTTTAATTCCTACTCTGTTTTTTTCGTTATTTGCTTGTTAAGATTTGAATGAAACAAGATTTCTAAAAAAAACTAAGGCGGATTATATGGATACCCGTGTGTCGTAACACCTAATGTATATTTGGTTGAACTAGTTTATTTAATCCGAAATGCAAATATTCCTTGCCACGGCGTCGATTGCTCGTTTGTATTAAACATTAAGATTATGTGCTTCGTGCCATTGACTGACTGAAATATTGATTGATCAATTTATCGCACGAAAAACGAATAACAATAAAAGCTTTAAAACAAATTGTGTAATTTTGTGGGATTATATCTCAATGAAGAGCTTGCTATATCCTTTACTAATACAAAATACAGGGCGAAATCATGGACATACAATCCGTAGCATACATACATGTAGATGCTACCATTCGAGCTAGTTACCCAGCTTCACAACCGCTGAAATCAATTAATGTATGAAAACTGTAAATAGTTGAATTGAATATTCACAACAATAAAAGATGAGCCTATTGACGAAGCACACAAGTTAGTTATGGGGGAAACTCTAACGAACGCAGGATTGCCAGTTCAAAGTTAGAGATCGAACGACACCCATTTAAAAGATTGTTGTTTTTCGCTGGAGAGATTCTACATATATGCATACAAATCCGAGAGCCTTTTACAAGTTAATGTACTGGCACGGTAGTTGTGGTATACCAGAATGTTAAAAGTCACAGACGCTCGATCTGACCCGAGAACCAAAATAAGATTCAGTCCTGCCTGAAATCCAACCCTTTTCATACAGGACTGTATTGCATAAATCGCAATTATTTCGACACGGTATCTAACAATACGTAACAGATATCCCTGTCACAGAACACAAAGATGAATAATTCAAAGAGAAATGAAATATTAACTAGTAATCGATCTTGGGATGATTCCTCATTATTTTGTTCATCACATTCTTTGGTTACAGTATGCAATTATGATGAGCTTATAAGAGGAAATTGCTATATATGCGACATTTTAATAGTTAATATGTTTGTTTCGGTTGCTATATATTTCGACTCCCAATTTCACTTTTTAATAATTTGGTTTTCTATTTAACGGCATTGCTTATAAATTCTGTTTCTAGTTTCATATCAGCTAATACTTCAAGGATACTTTGCAGACATTAGTTAACATTAAACATACCAGATCCTTAGATGGAGTAGAAAATATACCCTCTAAGCTTTTCCGATGGTTGATACATAATTGATGTTACACCCAGATAAGCCGGCAGATCCAGCAAACAACTCTACCTAGAGGGGCACTCTGTACATTCTTATCTGTGTAAGTCTCTCAGCTCCAAGAGTAAACAGATCTGTACACTGATTCCTGTATTTGTTCAAACTACAATCATTTTCAATACACCATCCTTACATTATTCTCTAATAATATTTAAATTCCCACTGTGCATGCATGTACTCGGCGGTGTGTGCTTAAATAAGATAACACATGCAATATTATTTCTGCACCATAAACTATTTTGTTTAATAGGAGGGACCAGGATTGCTCCGGATTATTTGTGTTTTATACTGTTATTGTTTTTAATCACAATCACCAAAATTCAATGTTGTCTCTTTTCAAATTAATGAGCCCCATACATTTGTGCCATTCTTATGTATCTGAAGTTTAATAATCACCATATTTTATGAACATTATTTCACAGATAAAAAATATAAAAGTGGCATATAAAACCCCAACAAAAAATTGGTCCATCTCGTCTGGAAGACATTAATTTAGAAAGTTTTATGTAACAAATAGGCCTACTGTGATGGACAATTGACGCCGGCTATTGTCATCCAAACGACACCGCGACATTCTTAAGGATGAAGAAAACTAACCTGGACATCAGCGGCAACAAACAACGCAAGACATCACAAACTAACAAAAACAAACAATAGAGAGACATGACGAGCAGGATCCGTATGTGGTCGTTTAGCTCTGTAACCATCCGGTCAATACAAAGCTCCTTTCGAACCGCCCTTGACATCGTGTTATGTGTTCGGGAAAAGTGACATTGAATTACACTCATGTCGTGTGTTGAAAATAATCCACATTTGAAACGACTGAAAAGTTATTAGATTGACGCCTTTCCAACACGAAACCACAAATCACAAAATGTTCCCTCGAGTCCAGCTATAACTGGAAGTTTAGCAGTAATCTGATTGCGCTGTGGTCGAACGGACAGTCAGCGTTGTGTCCCAGATTCCAATGGATGGGCATTAAAAACCAAATTCACACAACCCAGCTTTTGGCAAGTTTGTTACCATTCTGCAGTATAGAAATAAAACTTGGTATAGCCACTCAGTTCGTCGCACTAGAAATGTTAAAGGGCTTATCACAACACAATAATAGTTTAATTCCGAAGAACATTAACGTAAATTCCAATCAATATTTTAGCACTTTTTACCAATCATCAGCAAATTAAGGCGATCTAACGTTAAAATACGGAGTCAAAATGATTTTTGGGAATAACTACTTGTGTAATATATTGATCCGTCGAATTCGAGAAATCATTGGTATTCATTAGCGTGTCGTATGATGGACGAGGATTAGAGCCAAGACCATGTCAATTCCGTCCAATGTCACATGATGTATTGGAGGTTAATATATAACGTGTTACTGGCTTCTCTTAACAAGGGGTCTATTAACACCATTTGACTCATTTTTATTAACAAGACAGCTGCTCTCGAAGGCAATATATACATGCGTAAGTGAGTTAAGCGGTAGTATATACGTAGTCCATTTTCTTCTTAAGACGCACCAGGTAGAAAGTAAATACATTGTTGAAACGCTTCGTGACTTGGCTGCGTGGGACGATAGCTATTGTCTTACTGCCTGTTCTGGGTATACTGGAAAAATAAAATAGTCCAGGAGAACGGAGGGTGATAAAGGCTAACTTCGATCATTCGGCTTCTCATGAAATACTCGACACGAACTTAATAATGTCAAGATCCTTCACATGTTCAAGTTCATTGAGTCCGTTTCTCAAAGTTCAGTCCGCTTAAATTGTGATGACGACCAATGCAATTGGTGAATTGGTGAATATTGAGATTGCCTGGTGTATGGTTTGGATAACTCTTCTTTGGCTTAACAATATTCTAAATTGATCAGCTTGAATAACCAAGGTCAAGATTGCTTTGATTACAGTATTTGTCGATTTTCGAAAAGCAACCCTCCCTCTCTACATCCCTGCCCCCTCCTCTGTTATTCCTTTGGCCCGAAATAAACAACTCAAATGATGACATATTTGACCCGGGTGAATAGTGAGCTCGTGGGTGTGGGATCAAGCGGAGTAACTATTTCATTTGTTATATTATTGATACCCATCAATTCGCCTTGTTTAAGTAGTAATAAAATCGTATTCTCGCGAGAATTTCTAAAGTGGAGGATACAAGGCGGATCGAATATATCTAAGGTCAATGTCTTGACGTAGGAAGTAAAACAGATTCTATTTTAGGATGAGTAGTAACTCGATCTCAACAGTAACGGTGTCTAGACGACCACGACACAGATGTGACCGGTATCAGTGTTTGACACTCTCTATCAGTCATTTATGTGTTATGAGTACTAGCTTCGTGTACATTAGAACCCTGGCGATGTCTTCCTTGACAACACAAGATTTTTTCAAAGTGACACCCTGAAAACATTTACCTTGACCGCACCTATATGTAAATAATTGAATTTGGCCATGCAGTTGACATATGCTTACAAATATATATATATTCTGAGTTGGGGTATGGTTGTCCCTAAACGCCAAGTTACCAACCTAGTTATATGTCTCCGTAGAATTTTTGTTACAACCAGTTCTATCATTGGTCGTCGGATGTTGCATATGTTGTCAAGTATATAGGTTTTTCATAGCGTGTGTAAAACGGTTGGTTTGCAATGACTGAGCACATAGCTGCATGCTCCCGAAAATTGTTCATGAGTTTTGGCAGATTGATCTGGTGGCGACTTACTTTAAAATTGGACATAGGCGCATCCTGAATCACATTGCGTCTGGCTTCACGGAACGTCGTCCCAACTGCGACCCCCCTCCCCTTCCCACCCAGACAAGATTGAAAACACCCTGATAAATAATTAAATTCCCATTGTAATGCGATGGATTGATTTATTGATTTTTAGAAGGATGGAGCATACAGTTTTCAAACTGAGTACTATTCGCTCCAGAAGCTAGACATCTTAAAAAAAACAAATAAACAAAAACAAAAACAAAAACAGAGACAACATAACTTTTTACAGAAGAATAAACTTCAGTGATATTCAGATCTATTGGGAGTATAACATTTATTTGTTGGGTGGACTGTTTGGCTAAAGAATCTGCCAGCTAATTTCCATATATAAAAGAATGACCTGGAATCCATTCGAAAAATACGTTAATGTTCTCGTGAAAAGAAGCAGTCACTGTACATAATATGTCAAAAGTTATAGCAGAAGGCTTAGACCAGTTAAAATTACCCAATGCAACCAACACATTTAGGGAATCTGAAAACATAACAACATTAGCAGGTTTTACATCCGATATCCAATGCAAAGACATAAGAATAGCTGTTAATTCGGCGCTAAAAATTGAGACATGATCTGAAATGCGACGACAATTAGAATATGTAAGGTCAGGAACACAGAACGCCACTCCCACTTCCCCTGTATCCGAACATCTGGAGGCATCTGTAAAACAGTTGAGATACTAGGCATAATAAGCTTCTAAGGGGGGAACGGAGGAATAACAGACCTCTGATGGGAAACCTTATCCAGCGATAAATTACTGAATAGATCAAACAGCCGAAATGAAAATGAGGTGCGAATCGTACCAGCTTTAAGAAACAACCCGTCATACCAAGTGGGCTGCAACAGACTTAATGCGGATGAATTGTGAGAAGCTTTTAATTTCAATCCGAATTTAACAGTCCGGATTTGTCGTCTGATGTCCAAGGGAAATTCGCCACACATCACTTGTAACACGTTTAATGGAGTAGAACACATTGCCCCAACACAGAGAGGTAGGGCCTGACATTGTACGGAGTCCAGCTTTTCCTTCACAGATCTAGACGCCGAGCCGTACGCCTTGCAACAATAGTAATGCCATGGTCTGTCCGATTGTCATTTTTACCAATTCAGTTTCTCAATTGAATCACAGAATACTACATAATAGGTTTATTTTGGCTTCTTAGTACAGACGTGTCGAATTACAAGAATATATGTGTTGACTGGATGGTTTTGAATGTCCGCTTCATTCCAAATCAAATGAAGTCAAATCAATCTTTATTTAAAGTTTGGATACGTTACAGAAACCAAGATGACACTAGCCTAGGGCTACCTGTACCGACATTATGGTCTAAGGGTCCAATTCCATGTGCAATTGACTTCCTTTACACAACATAAAACTACCCAATCAAGTTTTGCTAAACTCGTTTGTGTGGGAATAATTGTTTCGTCTACGTGCGCATGATTATACTATCCGCCAGCAGTATACAGTGTGTATCAAAAAAAAGGTAATCCGAATTCGGAGGGATGCTGTGTCAAGTGTATTCATTTTGACAATTTGCGTTAGGTTTACAAT
>JAVFBX010205913.1:0-12269 GCA_034783855.1 Mopalia kennerleyi
AAGAATTTCACATATGTGGAAAAGAATTTCACATATGTAGAATAAAGGTAGAAGTGATAAAACGGCTTGCCATAGCCGTGCCCTTGTAGTACTGTTGAGATTTCTAACAAAGCGGCATACAATAACGTGGAATCATGTAGAGTAACATAAAACAATAGCATCTTAATTTGCAAGCTAATTTTGTTTTATTGTCTGTAACCTGTAAGGACTGGGGGGAATTTAAAACTCAAGTTGAAAAACAGACTTACAAGAAATTGTCAAATTGTTGTTCCAAGATTAGAACAATCGTTATAATCAAAAGTTAAAAAAAAATGGAAATTTAACCAAAATCACTCCGCGACAATACGGAAAGAGTCAAGATAAAAATAGTCTCTTTTAATAATAATGTAGAGCCTGTGATTTTATCGTTACTCTACCACAGCTCACATCAGCTTCCGTTTCACCGTTTGGTTTATTCTGGCAACTTTTCAGACTTTAGATTACAATTTTAGGAATTTTCTCTTGTTTTAAAATTATGCATGCTTGCTTGCTTTTTTCCAATCAAGACTGTGGAATATTTGTATGCACAATGTGCGTGTTTGGTGATGACAGTTGACATTTGGTTTTCGAATTAACATTAATTGGACATTTGATATGACTTTTCCTTATGCAATTGATTTATAGATGGCAGTGAAAAAGTCGTGTTGAAGGATCGAGACAAGGCAAAAACATCGTAAATCTGATACTCTAATTTGGAACCACATCAGCAAAGAAACTGAAATGCCAATATGATAACATATGGGGAAATTGGTTGGGTTAATGAGGATTTTGTTTCAGCTGCAGCCAAATAACAGTGGAACACTTGTTTAAGATAAAGCTGAAGTAACATAGGGTGAACGAAAGATACTACATTCAAAATGAATAATTCGAGGTTCATTATTTTCTAGAAGATTTGCAGCACTGCAATTGTTCTATGCACAGTTAAAGATCGGATCATTGGTTATAGAATGGTTGGCATGAGAAACGTCAGATGTTACATTAGCCGTTATTTTATTTGAGTTGTTTTCAAAGTCCATTTACGTTTGTTTGTTTGTTTGTTTTGGGATTCAACGTCGCACTAAAAAAATATTTCACTTTAATGACCACGGACTGTCCGTAAATATAGTGAAAACCGGGAGGAACCTTCGGGAAAACCATCCCCGCGATTCCCGGAGCCACATCGTGCGTCTTACTCATACACCTGATGGTCAACAGACGGACTCGAAATCGTAGACGGTACATCTATGTAGGATTGGTAAGTAGACACTCTAATCACAAAACCAAGGCCGCGGGCCCTAAGTAAGGTATTAAGTAAGAATAAAACAAAGTCAAGTTAAATGAGACTCCTCAATTGTTTACTGTCAAAAAGTGACACATCGTTAGTTTAACCTGATGATATATAAACAGCAAAACAATGTGGCAGAAAAACAACTATGCCTAGGAAAATAAACAATATACGATACATTCTGGGTTTGTGTTGTATTTTTTCTTATAATCATAACAGTTACTAGTATAACAAAACCATGATGAAAAACTTTGGTATTTGTGGTATTGTTGTGATGTTCTTGGCCAATGGCGTAGCTTAAAGCTATACTGCATTAACCCCATAAAGGTATTATTATGATTGCTATGAAGATATGGAGAAAATTAGGCCTGAATTAAGACGGTATTGTATCAGACTGTTTCGATTTAACACTGGTATTTGTGTTACAGTATGGCATTGTCGGTGAGGATGAGAACAGCACAAGGACTATATACGAGTTATCCTGTTGACAATCGAACGGTTATCGATCGTGAATCTGACAGTGAGGAAGAGTAGTTCGTCCAGCCGTCTCCTATCAGTCAGTCTGCCGGGCCTGGTCTCATTATCTAGCTCATATCATCTGGAGAAGCAATGAATATAGAACCTACTGCTTATTATTACTGGCATTTTTGGTCATCAGTCGCCGTTAAATTGTCTCTCAGAGCCTGATCGTATCTCGGGTTAAACCAGTGCTAGCCATTTTGCCGGAATAATTCGGAGCTTTTCGAGGTGTCAGATCTATGTTATGTTCCCATATAACACATTTCGACTACAGCAATAGATTTCAGATAGAAGCACTATCAATAACGAAGTGACTATAAATTTCGCTAAGAAAGCCCATCGATCACATCCACCATGTTATAACGTATTGGCGAGCTCTTCCAGGCTGTCCATCTTGAGGCAATGCCAAGCGAATGTATAACATGTCGATACATCAACTCGTGGCTACACCGTGGCTGTCTATAGGCAGGTTTCATACAACGACACAGCAGCATAGAACGCTAATCTGACATAAAATTTAGATGCTATCTTTTAACAATTAAATATTGAAAAACCTACCTTGACGTGCAAGCCTATTCGAGTTCGCTGCAAGTCTGGAGACGTCGTCATCCGAGATGCGTTGTGTGGTAAAGACATCCGATTCAAATATGTCTTAAGCCGAAAGATATTTAAGGTAAAACTGATGAACCTTTGTATCCTTGGAACACGTAAAGCCACTGCTATTGTATCTGTGTAAAATCGCTACTACAAGGCATGCCAGGGAGCTATTTGGATTTGAATTCGTCATGGCAGACTAGAGTAGTGTATCGGTAACCAGTCACCATCGACTCTGCGGAAGAAGCGATCGGACCGAGCACGGCGTTACCATGGTGCTCACGAGAGATCGATCATAGAGTGTTTGTCAGACCGGGCGCCTCCAGAGGTTAACATTGGTCTTTAATAAGGTCTGAATCAAGAGAGCAACTCCCATGTCCTTATAGGTACTCACGTAATACCGGTTAATACAAGCCATAGAATTGGGTTTATCTGTAAATTCCAACAATACCAGACATTATAATCGAGCTGTTCAAGTAACGCGAGATGGCCTTATATTTAACAGCACTGTACAACCATTCAAGAACCGTTGGATGCAATTATTTTTGTAAAACACAATAACTTTACTTGTAACAGACATGTATTGTTTAATTGATTGATTGATTGATTGGTGTTCGACGCCGCCCTTAACGGTATTTCTTTTCTATGATGGCGGTGTATTTCAACAATAATTGACACTAGCCCAACCATAAAATGTGAAGTGTTACTGTTGGGAATTTAGTCTCCTTTCATAGTGTATCATATAAGTGAAATACCCTTGAGTACGACGTTAAACACCAATCAAACAAACAAACAAACCTTTCATAGTGCTACTCTTGAAACTACCCTTAGCCATAGGGCAACAGAAATGCATATATTAGCAAACTGGGAGAATACAATTAATGGACAAGAATGGTACGGTATTAATAAACTAAGTGAGAACATTTAAGTGTTATTAATTGGTTCTTCACACTATATAGAAGCATTTCATTTATATTATTCTTCAGTAGTAATTACATCAGAGCAGAAAAACACATCTAATATTAGACTTCAATTAGAGGTTATAAAGACGGGTGAAAAAAGGTCAAACTTTCCAGAATTGTGCCAAACAGTCCTAGGTAAATTCACTTTGAGTGTGGTTTAACGTCGTACACAAGGGTATTTCGCTTATATGGGGACTGATTGTGCATTTCACTCTGTTCTTTGCTCAAATCCTGTGACTCAAATCATATACGAAAGACGGGCTCATAATCCCAGTCGAATCACTCGAAACTATTTTTTTTCTTCAAAGAGTAAAAGCTATGGTGTTCATCACCTTTTTTGTGCAATATGCAATGTCGGCCGTATTCTTTTTTAAACCTAGTGAAAAAAACCCCTCATCTATGGTATAAACAGAAAAATCGAAGTTTGAAGTTTATATCTGAATTTGAGTGATGGCTATTTGGCTTCGCAGAATTAAATGAAATACAATCCCAACGGTTTCTTAACTGGTGGAAACTATTTTTCAAGTTTGAAATATGAAGATGAATTTGTTCTCAAGCCTTGTGTTCACAACACATAGCCTACAGACGTAAATATTGCAAATTAATGCAATGGCTGCCATTTTGTTTTGCGCAAGTAGATGAAATGCAATCCTTTCCTATGTCTTAGTTGTAGGAAACGTCAAGGTTTGAAGTTAATCTGTGATCTTGATCTCAAAATTATCATGTTCACAACACATAGGCTTAAATATTGTAAAATGATGCAATGGCGGCCATTTTGTTTTACGGAATTTGACGAAATTCAATCCCATCTGTTATCTTAATAGGAGTCGTCAATATTTCAATAATGCAATAACGGTCATTTTGTTTTACGGAATTTTGTGATCAAACGAAAAACCGATATCGGAGTCGGATATGTATAGTAGCAGAAGTATATTAACTAGAAGTATGCAACTACCGTATAGATAAGCTTACCGACATTGGGGACCGAGCCCCCTGGTATAACGTATCATATGACGTAGCACTCATATGCCGTACGGCAGTTACATACTTCTAGTTAATAGACTTCGGATAGTGAATTAGAAGTTTTGATTTCAAAGACATTAAAAGTTATTTTATTTTCTCCAACTCAACAAGTTAATTTGATGAAGAGTTGGGATTTCTTTAATCTAACCTTACAAGCAGGAACTAAGATGTGGCTTTCACCTAGAAACATCCTAGCCAGAAACTTGAGTAAATGAAAAAGTTGAAGGAAGTCGCATCAGTATTTTAGTCCACAGTTCATCTGCCATTGGTACAAAGTTAGCTCCCCGTCAGTAAATAAACTTGATGTGTGCTCAGAGCAATGAATCCTAAACATTCATGGAATAATTGCTTCTTCTGCGACAAAGCCAATTAATTATTTTACACATTTATATGTCTTTATCTATATATATCAAAAGTTAGAAACACAAATATGTCGGACAAAGTCTTTATTTTCTCAAAGATTCAGTACAAACTTATTAAAAACAATTTAACAGAAAATTTTAAAAAAGGAAAGATTTGAGGTCGGTTTGTATAAAGATAAATAGCAATAACAAGAAAACTGAGCGAATTTTAACATAAGTGGTAGAGCGACATCTTTCACATCCTCACAAAACTTTTCCTCAATAAACAATACCTTATTACTTAATTTCCTGAAAGTTTTATAATTTGGAAATAAAGACCAAACTTGTACAAAAATCTAAATTCTGTAGACTGGTCCGACTTTTCGAAGTATTATATTTTCTTAATACTCCACAACACTTGAAAAATGCATATATATTTATATTGTAATATATAAACACCGGAGAAAGTATTATTATACAGATACTCAAGACTCCTCCTCCTCGCATAGCAGTTACCTCCCCTCATATGCACAAAACGTTAGGAAACACTTTAGTTAGTTACCGCACACAAAACACACATTCTCCACACGCTTTTATATAGAAAATTGGCTTTCAGCATAATACCGCCCAGATTGATAAAATGTATTAAAAGTCTAGAAAAATATTTATGACAATAACATTAACAGGCAATATATACGATATTTTTGTGTAACATATATGTACAGCCAATTATGAGTTTTCATATTATGTTCGCTCTTCGCGGTACATAAAAACAGTAATAATATTGTCTGAAAGTACCAATGCTATTATGATATATTATGTTGAACTCGTTATTTCGTGTCTTTATTGCTGAAAATCTTTAGAATATCCTTCTTTGGCAGTCGGAATCTGTAGATTACATATATAGGCTGCCAGTGTGTATGTACATATATCTCTGGTACTAGACCCCTTGAAGTTTCCATAGGACTCGGAGCATATCATTTTACCTTTCGTGGAAGAGAGAATCAATCAATTACTCATCCGGGAAATTTCAGCGAAAATATTATTGATTATGTAAATCTTAACCCTTCCAGACAACACCAGTAACTACTTAATTACTCAGAACTGTAATCGGGCATTTTATTTTTACTTAGTTATGGGTCTAGAAGTCACTTTTGAGCGTCGTTAGCCAAAACACAAACAAATTTTAAACGAAACATTTAAGCGGAGCTGGACAGATGAATGTTTAAAGTTCCAAATAAAATATGACAAGATGCTGTAGCATGGTGCAAAAAGTGGCTTCTAACGTTAAGTGGACAAAAGGATCATGCCGGAATAGGGCTCTGGTCAATTCGGTGGTGACTCGTTTTTCTAATAGGGTTACGGTTTGCATAAACATCAACATTTCTTTCGATGGGATTCGCCGGATGAGCTTTTGAAAGTTTCCCTTGAATGCAAAGGCATGATTTGTCCACAGCGATATGGAAACTTACAATAGGTCTTGGTATCAGGACTAGCAGTAAAGTGGCTATAGTTTAAACAGATTTCATATTACTAAACATATCCATTATAGAGAGGGCCAATGGGGTCATCATTACTTGAGGGAATTCCTTGCAGAAATTTATAATCTGATGAAAGCATACGCATATGTCTAACGAATAACCCCATTAAATTATCGCACCACAGTATAGTGTGCAAGATTTCATTGAAAATAAAGAATCCATATCTGCTGTGTTTTAATTTGTTGACAAACAAATATTTTTTAACATGTGGTCAAAGATTTACCAGAAGGGTGTTCCTAAAAGCATGGCAATTCTTACAAGTTGGTTTGAGAGGCACTGTTTAAGCATCACATCAATTACTCGTGCACATAACACTAGACAGACAGTTGACAATGCTAAGTTGAGCAATACAGCTTTGGTCAAACAGTTTAATTGAATAGGCATGTAGCAACACCTTTGGCAAACAGACATTACGATTCAGCTACAACAAGAAATGTACACGGATAAATGACTACCTTTTCACAATTATGAAATGTGATATTTCTCTTATTATGTTCACAAATTAAGGTGTTCCTGTCATTTTTAACCCTTTATATTTATAGACAACCACAAAATTGCGTTTCACCAAAAAAACCTTCCACTCTTGAAACAAACAGTATTAATGAGACATTTTAATACATCTGGGTGTTGTTCCTCAAGGCAGGCTAAGCCTCAGTTGGTCTTAACGCCGACACTATACCCTAGTACTGGTCACCTTGACAATTAAGATGAACGTAGGCTAAGGTTGCCTTGTGGAACGAACCCCTGGTTATAAAAGCCACATTGTTACGGTTACCTTCATAGTCTGGAATAAGGAACAATGAATGATACTTAATGGTAACTTGTATATGTACAATGAAAGGGGGTCAATGTCTTAAAGGAGGCTAGGTGTCAATTAACACATATTATACTGGAGCTTCATTATACTTCCACCAACATTCTAAACATACCAAAGGTTTGTATTAGTAAAACATGGATTGTTTATTTACTGGAAACAAATTCACACAAACCCCAATACGCTATCCTATTCAATTTGAGTCCATATCAAATAAAACAAAGCAAACTTGGTCACAGGTTTAACACAGAAAATGGCACAAACCTTTCCATACAGCATAAAATACAGTTTCAAATAAAATATCCCTCAGAGCTCACAGGAAATAAAGACCAACATTAAAAATGAACAACTTGCAAAAGGTTTAGTCTTTTCTTGGTAAGGATTACTTTGCTTTTGTCACAACCTTTTTATTTTGGCGATCCATTTCAAACCTTGGTCATATTAGTACAAGCAGACATTTAATCCTATATACAGGACTCAGGTAGCAAAACAGGTATTACTGATTTAATAAGATATCAAAATACAGGTGTAAATAATAATCATGTAAAGACAAAGTATTAATGTTATGAAAAGAACACAATGTAAAATGATCTCCGGAATGAAAGAATCCAACTCCTATCAGAAGAAGTGGTCAACAATATGGAAGCCACTATTGTTCACGTATGACTGAATTTTTAATTTCTTTTTACCAAACATTTCATTTTCTTTAAGGATAGAGTTTGTACATAAATAGTTGTTGATAAGTTAGCATAGATTATGCGATATCAGTGGTGTTTTATATTATCTTTTTAACACAAACTTGACTGCAAGAAAGGTTTTGGAAAAAAATTCCAATAAAAAGGCATGGAAAGTTTTTTTTATATATGACAAATGGTGAGATATGCAATAGATATATGGAATGCAGATATAATACTTTGAGGGCACCTTATAAAACATAGCCAAACCATGGAACAGGAGTATATTGATGTGCAGTACAATCAGAGACCTAGACAGTAAGTGTAGTCAATACACTCCACTTTTGGGTATAATCTCATTGCATATACAGAGCTTGCTGGTATATTCACAATATTTTAATTTCCTGGCAATAAATGGCAGAGCCAATAATCGCATACTAGAGTGTATACTCACACCCAGTATGCTCAGTATACTAACATGTCTGCTAAATCACGACCAAGCATACTCATGCATCTGCAGGGAACATGGAGCTTGTGTAGTCCAGTGTCTGTGTGTAATAAGACTCCCTATACTCAGGTTGCAGTGTCATTCGGACCAAAGCCGGGCAAGTTTAGACTGTCACAAGTATTGTTGAAACACTATTGAACTCTTTTCAAACAGCATTAAATAAAAGTGTTTAATATAATTGACATTGTACCCTTAACACCAATTTAAAGAATAACTTTACCAAACAGCAACTTTCATGTGGAAAGAAGAGTTTCTGAACACATTTTCGACAATAAATTCATGGCCAGAAAATATTTCCATGAAAAGCATCGATGCAATTACATGTATTCTGTAATAATGTTATACAGTTATGTACTATGTAAGATAGAACTATTATGCCATCTTACAACAACATAAAAAAAAGTTCAAATACACCAAATTTATTTTCAATTTTTCTCAAGCTACAACCTGCATCCTTGGACAACCCAAACAAATTTACTCACTACACATTCATATAAAAAAAGAGAAAATTTAATAAAATGAATTCAGTATTTCTCTACCAATTTTTATAAATCAGAAAACAAACAATGATCTATCACGTCTGCAGCAGTAAAGTCCATACAATTAACAAAGTATTAAAGAATCCAATTTGCATCTAGTGGAAATCAAGTACATTATGCATAGAGAGTTGGGGAAGCAGAGCTCTAAGTGTTCAAAATAAACATGTTATTTACTACTAGCTTGAGTATAAGTCAGACATGAAAGGCCAACCCTTTAAAGGCTAAATTGAGGCTGTACCCCAAGTATTTAGACATCCCACAGTGAACTGAGAAACTTACCCTGTGTATGATCAGGCTGTCACTGACAGAAACTAGACGGATCAGGGTGGCTATTAAAGACATCCGATGTATCCCAGGAAAATCTAATCCTCTAAATGTTTTCTTAACATGAAGCCTCTGGAAAAACTTAAACATTTGAAGTTTGAATATATTCTGTGGCCACAGAACATCTGAACTACTTGTATGTACTGTCACCACACATCTAATTAATTAACAAATGCACATCCATGAGGATTAATCTGATAAACCACCACAGGATTCAAATTTTTCACAAAAATCTCAGATTGATTGAAGGAATCAATTTAAGTTACTGCCTTCTTATAATAATATAGTAATAGTATAATAAAGAGAATAAAAACTATAACATATGGACTGTGGAGAATCTAGCTTTTTCGTAACTTTCACAAAATACTTTTTTGTCTTCAGATATTTTAACTATTTACAATTATAATGTTCGTGAACCTTTACTATGTACATGACTCTTGTAGAAAAAATTCAACACCAACAAAGCTCTTCACACAGTACTGTACCAAGTTGTATTAAAAAGTATAAATTTAGAAAATTTTTCAAAACTAAAATTCTCAGTACTGAGCCAAATGGTTTTATAAACAGTTTAGCGGCTGAATATGAAACTGGTAAAAGAAAGCTGGTATATTTACAATATTTACAAGTATGGAAAATATCATTCAAAACACATAAATGCAATAAAAGCAAAGTCAAAATGAAGACGGCGCAAATTTCTTTAAAAAAATTGTCATTTAATAACAAACACATATCAGGTTAGTACTGATAAATATCTTTTTACAATTACGGTAGTGAAGCATCCAAAATAGCTACAGATAGGTTTGGCTTTAACACAATACTTCTACCTGTACTTAAACGAATAGATTGACAAAATGTTCACACCACAGCAGCAGAAATATTGCTGAATGTGGTGTAAAAAACGAATCAATCTATTCAATCCAGACTGACTGTGTTTTACACACACATGAATAGCACTAAAATATATTGGTATGAAGAAATCAAAATGGTATCAATGTATTGATTGAATGGTCATGCTCCGTGGTATTTCACCTATGTGATGACCAGGTACTCCAACATTAATCTAGCCACACT
Source organism: Mopalia kennerleyi (assembly GCA_034783855.1). Classification (NCBI taxonomy): domain Eukaryota; kingdom Metazoa; phylum Mollusca; class Polyplacophora; order Chitonida; family Mopaliidae; genus Mopalia; species Mopalia kennerleyi. The sequence goes on from JAVFBX010205913.1 coordinate 10,214, forward strand.
TACACAAGCAGGAAATGTCAAGTGTTTTCCTGTATTGGGAAAATAATGTCCTTACATGGCTATGTGAGGATGTACAAGCATGCTTGAAACATACTATCCTTATGAAGACAGAATATACTAATATGGTCAAGCATTATTCTACAGACTGCATGTTCTGAGAAATACATGGGGCTGAACCATCAGAAGTAGAAGTTTTTCCCAGTCACTCAAGGATAACTAAATATTACTTCAATATCGTAAATAATATTCTATGGGGGATAAAGTTAACCTCACAAGGGCACCTGACTCAAGTTTGTACAACATACATCACTTAAAAAATCAGAGCAATTACGAGAAATTGTACAAGACACAAACGTGTCCCAGCAACTAATTTATACATTTTTTGAATATTGAAAAACTAAAATTCATATAATACAAAATGATATAAACTTCTACGAGTACTGTTTAATGATTGTATATATAAACATGTACCCCGTGGCACCTCAGAACAGTTTCACTACTCCTCATTTTCACCTTTATGCGTCTCCTCTCCACAACCCATCCTCAATGTCTCTCTATTCCTCTTCCTCAACTTGAGCATAGGCTTCCTCGGCCTTCTCATATAATTTGGTAGCGAGACGTCCCTTCATAGCAGCCATTGCACCTTCAGCTGCTTCATTAAACAGATCACCTATCAAATAACAGATACTTGGTTATTAATTTGATTCAGTTTTAACTTCATTTTGCTGGGCTTTTTTATATTTATTGTAGCCCCACACAACAGCACACGAAACTCTCTTAAAGCATCTGTCTAGTTACTGTGATGGTTGCTGTTCTTTGTGTGTATGAGAAATGGTATCAGGACTTCTTTCATATTGAGATTATCTAAACTAAACGAAACTCTATATATTCAGCTCATTGTGATATTATTATGTTTCAGAGGCCATCAAATACGGCTGAATATGGCATAAAACAATAATCCATCAACACATCTGAGGCTATTGTCAGGAATGAATTCATAAAAACCAGTTCTGTTGAAATATCTGAAGTTGAGAGTTTTTAGAGGTCACTGAAGCAGCCAGCCCCATACACCTTACCTGCTCTTTGTGGGTCTTTATCCAGTCCAAACCCCCCTTGCACCAAGAGGTCAGCCAGTTTAGATTGTATGGTGAAGAGTGGGTCATCCATGGTGGAATCATACTCTCCACTGTCATCATGCTCAGTGGTATCTATAGCTTGTTGATACCATTCACTAGCGTCCTCCCACGACTTAGACCTGATACAAACCAAGCATATTCTTGTTTTATCAAATAAATCTTCTTTTTATTCAATGCCTTATTCAATAAAATTGGAATTTTTTGAAGACTTGGAAGTATAAGCAAGAAGAAACTTTATAAAAAGAACATACCACAATCAGCTACTAGTGCATGACCGTATTCACCCATATTTGACTGACTTAGAGGGAATTGTAGATCGATGAGCAGCTAACACTTTCGGAATACAGTGCCCCTGAATTGTAGTCAAGCATCCAATATATTTTTGATTGTTCCCAGTAGTATGCATTTCTATTTTATATCATTTATTTCAACGTTTATAAACAAAATATTATCATACTTCAAAGACCACTTTAATCCAATAATTTAATGTTGATATCTATATTGCTACAATATTAAATATTTATTGCCATTTGCTGCAAAATTTTTTTGTTTATAATCTTTATTACTGACCTGTTTGTACCGATTCCGTCACCCATCTCAAACACCCTGGCCATATATAGCATGGCACCTCTGTCTCCAGCATCAGCTGCTTGACACATGTAATCTAACCCACTGTTAATGTTCTCATCTGTCAACTGAAACATCACAAAACTTTATCACATCAAAACTGACAAATATCATCTGGTGACTTAAAAACAGTCAGATTATATTATGTAATGTTACAAAATCAGAGCAATTGATAAAAGTATATTGGACAGTTTGGAATCAAAACTTTAATTAAGGCTGGGACTGAGTATAGAGGGATATGCAACTTCATCGCTCATGACGATTTTCTCGCAAAATGTCGCTCTCGCTGTGAC
>JAVFBX010205924.1:0-12268 GCA_034783855.1 Mopalia kennerleyi
TTGTTTGTTTGGGGTTTAACATCGTACTTAGGGTTATTTCATTCATATGGGTGAATGAAATCACCCTAGATTACACAGGCAAAAAACAAAAAAAGGACGAGACAATTACTGTATGCAACATAGATACATCTGAAACAGATAGCCTAGATTTTGCCCCTAAGAGCACCCGGGCAACAGAAAGCAGCTAAGCTAACTCCAAACCATGCGCATGAGGCATTGTAATATTAAGAACAATAGTGTGATGATGTTTTAGACTTTATTATTAAAAAATTAAACAGAGAATAATTGTGATCTTCAAAATCTGAATTAATGTAATAAACCATCTGTTACAATGTCAGTAAGTGTCCACATTGAAGCACAGTATACCATTTTGTTTTAACTTTGAGTGGCTAATTAATTGTCTTTTACTTTAAATGTAATAATATTAAAGACAAGTATTGCCAAAAATGTATTCCTTGAAGCAGATCAACTATTAAGATTAACAATGGTAACTACAGCTATTGCCTTAGACCATAGCATCCCCAAACAAATATTTATAGGACTATTGTGGTAGCAACTATCGCTGTAAATTATTGGTTTGATGTATTGTTACACGCATACAAGTGAGATTTTATATCATAAATGTTGAATTAGTTATATAATTAAATCCCATAAAATCTTTCAAAGACAATCCCAAATTGAAATCATTATTAATAAAAAGTTGGGAGAGAACTCCTTAAAAACGTTTAATTAGCAACATTTTTAAAATTGCTGTAAAGAAATAAAACTGTTCATAGAGCCACTTTAAATTTGCGCATAACTTGAACAATAAATTGATTCACAAAATGAATATTTTCCATCACTTTTAGGCTCATGCATTATTTATTTTCAATAAAAAAGGTAGAATTCAATTTTATCCATTATTGTCATAAAGGAGTAGTTGAGTGTGGACTGTGGAGGGTAAAAGCTACAGGTCATCTCTGCTAGCCCATTATCCACAGGAAAATAGAGGAAAATGATTTTCTAATCTCAATTCTAAAACGGCAAATCATTGGATGTTTGATGATGATAACTGCAATTAGCACTGAGACAAGAGAATGCAAAAACAGGCCATGAAACTACGATTCAATTTTCACGTGGTTTACAGTCAACTCCAGACCAGACTTGAAAATAATTCGCAGCGGTTCGTCTAGCTCAAATAATCAATTTTCATAATCAATCCGAAATGAGTTTTGAAAATTTTTCCTTGGCAAGCAGAGAAGTGAATTAAATATCCTCTGACAGTCTAGAATTTTCATTAGATTGTCTCCGTGAAATGAGGAGAGGTATGTGGTAGAAACTTATTGATTTTAGCCCTGATGAAGAGATAGAAAAGGGAACAAGTAAGCAGTAATAACAAGGCAGTGAGAGCTTCTCAAATTACATTCTAGTGAAATCTACAAAGAAAATTCTCCCACAAGTTAGACAGTTTCATAGCCTGAATAAGACAAGACAAAACCATGAGAAAACAATGCCGGCAATCTTTTTTAATGTCCGTCTGTTTATCAAAAATAATGTTTCATGTATTGATAATTAGAGCCACAGGATATGATCAAATATAGTTGAAGCAGAAGGAATAGTTCCAATGACAACTAGGAAACGTTTAATAATGTGCAAGTATATCTGATTACATGCATGCCTCATTACACTGCTTCGGTCTATACACCTCATAACGATATACTGTGGCTAAAACATTTTTTTTATAAAACCAGAAAACAACATTCTATGAGAAACTTCTCCCTGCAAAATAATTTTTAAGTATGCTTTCAAAAAGCTTTTTTTATATGAATTAAAATATTTGGAAATAATTTTCTTTTGAAGTCCTTTTCATTTAATTGATCCTAAGATATAAACCTTGTGTTTATTTTTTATTTACAATAGCAAATTATAGATCTTTGCTATTTACTAGAGCAAAATGGCAAAAAACACCATTGAAATACTTTTTTCTTGTCATTCAACAAGGTTTAGTTCAAAAGAATTCAGCACAAGACCGAACAGGCTATCTGGTGGTGAATGGAATATTTATATATTAACCAGTTCGAAAGGTTAAAATAAAATTACGCAGATTTGTAAAAAAAATTATGTATTTTGTCTTGAAACTTGAACACAAGTTTTATAAAAAGATAATTAAATTTTCCAAACTAATATAATTCATTGTTGCAAACAAGATTTATTGGATTGGGTTTGACATGTGAAGTGAAAACACACAAACCAAAAAATATCTTAAATACAGCTTCTGTTGCATTCAATAAACAGAGAATTCCTTACCAATACAGTTCATGTTTTAACAGCAACACTATTTCCATAAAAGCAGGTTGGGTTTTCGCCTGTTTTTCGATGTCATTAATTAAGTGGAAAGAGTAAAGAAGACACAGCGTCAGTGTAGTGATTGATTGTTGATCGGTTTTTGTCCAGAGGGTAGGAGTCTAGACGCGGGCAACAGTGTCAGCTGCACTCAATGAAAATAACATATAATGTACTGTCTGTGAAGCATCAAGCAAAATGTCTAACAGCGAAAAATTCCAAAAATAAACCATTATTGGTTTTAACGTTTAAACCATTGGATGTGTTACTTCAGTGATTTGTTTTTATTAATTCGTATTGTCTGCCCGCAATATGCTGACATAAATTCCAAAGAAAATTGTTTATATCAAATACCTTGAAAATCAAGATGGAAATTTGCAAAAAATTATCAACGTCAATTCATTTATAATCACTTGTGCTGGATTGATATTTAGGGTCAAACTCAAGGGTATTTCACATTGTGTAACCATCAAGTACCATCTAACTTTTAACACAGACTAGGAACTTTGGGATAAATCCAAACCATTACTGTCTTACCAGGAACTCAATATACTCTCTACTTTTACAAAAAGGCCAGGTGCATAACATTTTGAAAATGTGTTATGTAGGTCAACATAAAATTAAACAATTTTATTAATCTTAGAATGATTAAACTTGTTAGTATCTTTATAGTTTGTTTGTTTGTGTGATTAGTATCTTTTAAAAGGGAAATGGATTGATTCACAGCTGACTGACATAGCATACCGGTAGTCCTAGTTTATTAATACAGCTGTTATTTGATGACGATGACCGCAAAATTAAAGCGGTTTTAGCGAAATATCACTACATCAAAATGGTCCAGGTTTATGACCAAGTCATGGAGGTAAGATAACTTCTGGCTTTAATCAAATCGGGTATTTCACTTATATATGAAGATTTTGCATTGAGGATTTTTTTCCCTTTTGTTCATTTATTTCGGGTTTTAACAACATACTCAAGGGTATTTCACTAATTTGGCGATGGATTGTCCATTTCACACACTTGTTTGCATAAATATGATGGAACACTGGGAGAAACCTGGTAAAAACCACCTGCAGGCTTCACAATTGCCGGTGACACATCATGTGACTCAATCATTAACCCGATTAACTCGAACCCGCAAGCGGTACATCAATGTACATCTAGGCTTTATTGGTTGAGACGTTAACAGCAATACAGGTCCACTGAGAATACAGCTTTGTCTACCAGAGCATAACTCTTATGATCAGAAAACAGCCTTGTCTCTCAGAGCATAACTCTTATGATCAGGTACACCAGGAGTACAGACTTGTTTACCTGAGCATAACTCTTCTGATCTGGTCCACCAAGAATACAGTCTCATCTACCTGAGCATAACTCTTCTGATCTGGTCCATCAAGAATACAGCCTTGTCTACCTGAGCATAACTCTTCTGAACTGGTCCACTGAGAATACAGCTTTGTCTAACAGAGCATAACTCTTATGATCAGAAAACAGCCTTGTCTCTCAGAGCATAACTCTTATGATCAGGTACACCAGGAGTACAGACTTGTTTACCAGAGCATAACTCTTAGGATCAGGTCCACCAAGAATACAGCCTTGTCTACCAGGGACCAGTTGATGGAAAGACGAACAGCCTCTAGCACCAGATTAAATTGCTAATACAGGGTAAGAGATAGATCTTCAGCATGGTGTAACGTCTGACCTCTAATAGTGGATTAAATTTAATAGCACTTCGAGCAACTTAAATTAGTAATATCATAAACCTGCTGTGGTTAAGTAATATAATATTTTATGGTATACCTACTGGCTTAATACCTATCACAAGATTGTAACATTGTTGATTATATTCCTTGCAGCTTGTTATAGTTTTAATATCATTGCATTCATGATCATATTTCAGATCACTGTCATGTTTTCTTCAGTTCAGTTTGGTTTGCCCTTCGGTAGAACTCTCTGTCCAGTTCTTTTTCTTTTTTCATTTATAAAAATGACATTATATTATAATACTGTTAATACATTGTCCTCAATCTCTCGTTCACTTCATTCGCAGATGACAAATTTAGAAAAAATCCAGGATACTTGAACTATGATCTGGTCAACATTCAGCTAACTAGAACTTGTTTGTAAATTTAAACAAAATGAGCACAGGACAGACTGGTGAGATATTCATTATATCATACAAGCTATCGTTGATAACATCTAATTAGACGTACTGTACCTTAATCCATAGTACCAACCCACACAGACCACACAAGAACATCAACTACTCCACTAAAGTGACTGGTAACCGATTAGCCTGCTTGTCATTTTACTGTCTATCGATTTGATACTACGTTTCAAATCCTCACTTAAAGATTATATACTATCACTGAAGTAAGTTGGATTGATCTTTACCCATTCCATGTTTATGTTTTCCTGTTTAAAAAATGTTACTTGTAGTGTCCATAGACTACAGTGAATTAATCAAATGTCGCTGCAATGTCTAACTGCAACGGATACCTGATTTCAATCAGCAAGGTGGCATAGAAGTAAATTTGTTTACCTGTTGTGCTAACATTATTAATGTTCCAAGTGTTCCTTAGTAGTCTTTGCATTTGAAAATGTAAGTTTGATTTGTTTGTTTGATTGGGGTTTAACGTGGTATTCAAGGGTATTTCACTTATTTGACAGCGGATTGTCCACTTCAAACTGCCTTTGGCTTATTAAGGTGGAAAACCGAGAGGAAACCTCGTAAAAACCACCTCCGCAATTGCCGGAGCCACAACGTGTGACTTACTCATATACCTGATGGTCGACAGGCGGACTCGGTCCGCTGAATGGTACATCGAAACAGGTTTATTAAGCGCAAACGCGGGCCCAAAATGTAAGTTTGATGTCAATCACATTTGACTTGTTTGTTTGTTGAATGGGCTTTTAGCGTTGTACTCACAGGTTTTTCATTTACATGACACAGATTTCTACTTTACACAATACCCTGCTTACATACGGTGGAAAACTGAGAGGAAACCTTGTAAAAACTACCCTACTATTGCCTAAGCCACACCATGTGACACTTGTGATATACCTGATGGTCAACTCGAACCAGTGCATGGTACTAGTACACTGAAGTAGGATTAGTCAGCAGACAAGCAAACCACTCAGCCACAGCCTGGGGTTTTAATAACTCGTTAATCTTGGATCTTGAAAATTTAAAGTGACCATCAGATAAATGCATCAACTCGAAGCGAAAAAAGGGCGTTGGGAAAACTGAACATGTTTTACAAAACTGGTGTTTTGTCTTCATCCATGTGAAGAAAATGACAAATCTGTTCTGATTTTTAAATTAACTGAAAACAGACTAAATGATATCTCCAGATTTGATACTGTCTAAAAAGAGTGAACTGTAATTTACTTCATGTAAAACTTAACTGAGACAAATAACAGGTCTACGATCTCAATTTGAAAATGCTTGGAGTGAAAATGTCCCTTAGCAGACCTGAATGCGGCCAATTTATTTGAATGTTGGGTATATGAGGGTATTCTTGACCTGGATTTCTATAGGGAGAGAGAGTTAAATATGGCCGCATGACTCACATGTGTTAAAGAGGGATTAACTGAGGGAAAACTCACGCTACAAAGACAAATGAGTGTTTTAACTAGCAATCAGTGATAACCTTTACAGTGCCAGTGTCAAGTTTTAGGCCCTGTTAAATAATTCCAAGCATTATGTTACCAGGCAACCATGTAGACTGGACGTTGTTAATGTCCAGCTGGAGTGGCTGCCTGCTTTGCCCAGTGTCCAGTTTATCTGCCAGTGAAAACAGCTGCTGGTCATCATATATCACCTCAAACACCAACTGGACATAACAGCTTTATTACCAAATACAGACACACAATAATACAATAAAACCATATACGGGCATGTGACCTCCCCTCTGGACTTACTCAGCACAGAAAGAAAACACATACATCTTATTAATTCCATACATCTATGCACAACAATGTCCAGAGAAATAATTGGAATTCAAGAATAGATGATATGTCTTGTAGGTCAACAACACACATGTGTTTGTTGTTTAAATAACTAACATTTTATTTGTATCTGGATAATCCCTTTGTTAATCGTGATGGAGCGCCACTCTGTTACTCTGTTTCAAAATCTTGAGCAAGAGCAAATTCCACAAAACCGTTCTCAATTAACTTATAATTTCAAATGGTTGTCAATGCAAAATTTTTCTCTATTTAAAGGTGCTATATTTATGGACTTTTCCATTCATACCCATCCATAACATACAAAAACAAAACAACTTCCAAGTTCCAAATTCAATAATAACATGTCGACCTTTTGACATCTTCCCAAAGAACAAAGATCAATTTTGAAAAATAAAAAATACTGAGTACGATAAATTATTTTTTCAGTGTCACAGTGAAGTCAGATATAGTTATAGCAAGACACTGGTTTTTATGATAAAGGCCTATATATAATTTATTTTTTCTCTACATTTGTTAAAAAACCTTTTGAATGCTTTCTTTCTTTCTCTCTCTCTCTTAATTTGTAATTAAAAAAAATCAATATTGAATGCATGTGCTGTTTGTCTCTCTACATTTATAAGATGTCAATGTTACCTTCATTTTCCTGGTCCTTGCAACATTGGAGAACACTGATGATAGCCGTTTTCATATCTAGTTTTTTGCACAAGTGTGACGAAAAAGGACAAGACAAGATAACGACTTCAGTATTTTCCATGTGTCATTTGATATATTTCTATAAATTAATCCCAATTGTACAAGGACGTCGATGTAATATATATGCCTGTATTTTACTGGTCCCCCTTGGTTGTGTAATGGAGATTTTTTTCTTTTCATATTGGTGTTGACATCAAATGTTCAGTTTGTTTGATTGGGGTATAATGTCTTTCTCAAAGGTTTATTACCTATATGATGAGGCATTATCCATTTCTCACTCCACCTTACTCAGATACAATGTAAAGGGGAGAGGAAACACAGTAAAATCAAACTCTGTGATTGCTGAGCACCATCCTGAGACAGACTCCTATATCTGAGGTGGACAGACAGATTCAAACCAATCAGCAATACCCTGATGGATTTGTTTGTTTGTTTGATTGGAGTTAAACGTCGTACTCAAGGGTATTTCACTTATATGACGACGTGCCAGCCCAATGGGTGAATGAAACCACCCTCGACACCACTGGCAACAAACAAAGACAAGACGGCACAAATACAAGACTATAACAGGACGCTATACCGACACCACAAACAGATCAGCTTCATGTTCCCCTTTAGCTCTGAGAGCACCAGGGCTCCCTCCAACCACCCGCTAATAACTATTGAAGATGGCAAACCAAAGTGACTTAATATAGAGCTAAACGGCTCTACTAAAGAATCGAATGGCGAAAAGCTAAACATGTCGAAAGCGAAAACCAAGCTGTAGTAATCATGTTATACCGCAAGTGACTCACCCAACTTGCAGGAGATACATGTATATGGTAGTTCGAAAAAGACGAATATCAGTCGTCTACCTCACTGTTGCTTGGTTGGATATCCAGATAAAATGCGTATTATTCGTATTTATAAAGTGTCTGACACACACATTCGAGAAAAATAAAATATTAGTCAAAGCAAATCATAATTGATTTAAAAATGGAGTTGTCCCCATGTAGATTTGATAAAATAACACAGACGTAAAACAAACGTAAAAAGCGAAATCATACGCCACCATTCAACATCAAACGCCATTTCCAAACAAATGTTCTAACTCTACTCTCCTTATGGTATAGCCTTTTCAACTCCCAATCGTCAGGCTGAAAACCACATTTAGTTCCCTAAAAAAATCCCACCTCTTGTTACACAAAAATCACATTTGATATCAATGAATCAGCTATTCCATCAAACAACCTCACTCTTTATTAACACAGGAAACAGTACATTGTCAATACCGTATCTGATTAACTATCAGAAACAAGCCAGACGACCGTGGCCCACCCACTAATTATTCCGCCCTTTTATAAAGCTATGGCGGAGGGTTTGGGGGGGGGGGGTCATATTTTCCTGGTGCTCTAAGCGCATAGAGACAACCTGACTTCGATCTGATTGTGATGTATTTGACTTGCGTCCTGTAATTGTCCTGTATGTGTCCTGTCTTGACATTTTCGATGCCAGTGGTGTCGAGGCTAGTTCCCATCACCCATCAGACTGGCACGCTGTCATGTCAGTGAAATAACTTTAAGTTGGGCGTTAGATCGCAATCAAACAACAGTCAATGCTTAAGCTATGTACTTTACCTAGTAAAGAATGTATAAAAGATCCCATTCCAATGGAGAAGGTTTTCTCTTTCTCGGTCACACATCTAAAACAGAAAACAAATAAACATTTTAAAATATTACTGGTTTCAACACAACATGGTTAGTAAAGGATTACATTATTATCAATCTTTAAGTTAAACACAATATAACAAACATCACGACACATATGATCATCCGTATATATATTTAAAGCATACTTTTATTGATATTGCGGCAACTGACATTTATCTTCAACAGAGTCACTTAAGAGTTGGAAGAAACATAAACAACAACTCCATATTTGTATTTTTATTGTGGAAAAGACAAATTCTATACGTGTAAAGATAAAACGAGCTGTTATTATATCCGGGACAACGAGGTTCCGGAAAAACGCTAATCACTATCAGACAAAAACTTAAACAATTTCGCCAAATACATTAGATTTAATAGAGAATCCACTGCTTTTATTTAATATTGGATTTCCGTTTCGATCATTTTATTTGTGAAACAGAGATGAAATCTGATCCAGAGTTGCTTATATTTCATTATTTAGTCCCAATTGTTTTCTTCTGTTTTTGTGTTTGGCGATCAGTCGTGAATAGTCGATTGTGGTTTCTCTTAAGTTTGTGTTTTCCTAATTAGTTGACATTATTAATAATATTTGTATACCTTATTGCAGCCACGACACTGGCCATTCCTGACATTGTGCCTAGGAAGGCGCTTAGAGCTTTAGAAGCCAAAAATAAGTAGACAAGACTACATTCGGCAGAACAGAGACCCGGCACAGCTGTGAAATCGTGGGTTGCGTTCCCGCCTGTAATATCCGATGACAACACGCAGGTGCAATTTGTATAGTCATTTCCCTGAGACATAAAAACAACTCATAACTATAGATTAAAAATGTATTCACTTGAACTGCCAAATACATATTTTTTAAGATGATTTATTGACATTAAATACGTATATTAAGCTCCAGCTTATATCGTATGCATCATGTTTGACATGCAATTTGTTTTATACAAATATTATGGCACAAAAGATGTATCCGTTAATCTGTGATTGGATAATATCTATGGCCTAGTTCGGACGGGGGGGAGGGGGGGGGGGATTTCCGTTGACTGGCAACTTACGCCACTATCCAATCACAGCAAACCGAGTATATCGCTAATTTTCTGAATTGGAGAAAGAACGAAAATGTTTTTGCTTGCAAGCAACATTTGAGAATTAGAGAAAACTAACATTACAATTGCGGGTTGGGATTTGACGATGAACTATAAATGTCTCACACGGATAGTTGGGATTTGTTTATTATATGTGAATAGTGGACTTGGAGCGGTTACATTTCAACACGGTACAAGCTGGGTCTGCCAGAGTGTCATTTCTTTTTATTTTCTATATACATATATATACTCCTGTGCATTTATCGAGGGTTCTTCCTTCTTTCTGACCCTATGTTTAAAGAGTTAAGTTTTGGGATGACTGCGGAGATCGCTGGGAACCTTTATCGAGGTTTCGTACTGGGTTTTCCAATCAAGTCGTCATATAAGTGGATAACCTTAAAAACGACGTTTAACATCACACATCAAAATGAACTGATGAACCTAGCAAAGAATGGGGAAAAGTATATCAAACAAGGCAGAGTAAAGGGAAGATATTTAGTATTTGATAAGTGAAATGATACGTTTTTTGCGGAGCATCCGGCCACACACGGCGAGTAGTAATTCCTCCCATCTGAGCCGCAGACAGGGAAGTACGGAGTGTCGGTACAGCTGCAGTCTGAACAGGACGTGTTTAAAGCTGGGGAAATTCTGTTATTTGTTTCCAAGGATCTGAGGAATATAATATTCAAGTAGATAGGGTGAAACACCGTCTCCTAACCAGATGATTCTACATGTGAAAGTGTATTCAAGACTTTGCCACAGTTCGGCCATTTGTTCTACTGGTCGCTATTTAGGTTAGGTGAAAAGGATAGAATTAGATCCTGACGTTAGGACTCACTTTGTCTCCAGACGTTGGTGATAATAAGGAACGATGAAATAGTAAAAAATACAAAAGTTTATTAACAGCTAATTAATGACAGACAGCCCCGCAAACAGGGCCGTACCCACTTTCACCCCAGCCGTATACAAACCATACAATCAATACAAGATTTCTACAGCTGTCATACTTGAATAGTCAGACTACTTACCCGTACTCAGCCAATCCTACGATTGGTGCCGCAGGACAATTTAGGAATAGGGGTATACAGGTTAAGAAGCCAGAAAATGTCAGAGTTATTAACACGAGTTTGATGCAGCCTTTTAATGTCAGTTTAAATTTTGTGGTTATGATTCCACCAACCAACATCCCTGTAGAAGCTGCCACAAGAGTTGTAGAACCTGGTTAATGAGAAGAAAAGACACAAATATTAATAGCGGACTACTCTGGACAAAACCATGGTGACAAGAAGAATAGAAAAACAAATATCAGTTTCATTTCATACACTATATTGGGCTCCGTGTCGATGCCTCCAAAAGATAAAGATTCGCAGCATTTACCTAGAACAAATCGTGAAAGTTCTGTCGTGAGCCTTTGTAGCTCAGACGGTTTACGCGCTGGTCTTATACTTGCCAGAGAAACGAGGTAGAATCCCAGCCGAGCCAACCAAAATTTTCTTTCTTTATATTAAATAATTAGTTGAAAAGTGGGTACTCCATCTATGATGTTTCTGTCTGATTGTGGTTTACGACATACACTGTAAGAAGAATTTGGTCGAATCGACCAAAAAAAATTTGGTCACTTTCAACCAAAAAAAACTTGGTACAGTCGTGACCGACCAAAAAAAACTTGGTCTAAATTGTGACCAAGAAAAACTTGACCAAAGCGACCAAGAAAAATTTGGTCGCAGCAACTTGGTCGAAGCGACCAAGAAAGATTTGGTCAAAGCGACCAAGCTAAACTTGGTCGAAGCGACAAAGCTAAACTTGGTCGACGTAAATTGTAAATAGTCTGGCATTTCTTATTCAGTTGAGATATAAAATTGAGATAAGCAAGATTCAATAAGAATAACTAAATCATTCAGAAAAGACAATCCATTTACTAAAAAAGCTTCAATAATAAACATTTTCATATGGATAAATAAAGCACCATGTTAGAAAAGTCCATAGTCCATGTTTATAGTCCAAAGTCCATATTTATAGCGATATCCTTTCTATGAGGGTTTCTGTATCAACTCTTTCACTCTCACTTGTGGTTTTGGGGAGTTCATAGCAAGGCACATCTGTTGGAGAAATCACATGTTGCAGATATGTGAGGAGAGTATTGTCCATTGAGTATATAGTGTATACACTTGTAGTATGTCAAAGTTTGTTGCCACATGCAACAGTGGACATGTTGAGTACATAGTAGATGGCAATTAGCATGCCTTTTTGGCCAGTGGGGTTTTGTCTGAATAAACAACAACTTTTTCTGACTGTAAAATGTCACTCAAAACCACCATGAATGTCTCTTCCTATCCACTACACCACACCTTACATCTTCAGTTGTGGTATTTATTTATGGCACCGTTTTCAATCAGGTATCTGTGGACATGTGTGACCTTCCTCGTTATTGTGGATAATACTAATGGAAGAGATCTGGAAAAGAAATGAAACAAACAATATTAGATGAATTTTTATCATGAATAA
>JAVFBX010205935.1:0-12268 GCA_034783855.1 Mopalia kennerleyi
GGGGCTTCCTGTTGTACTGTTCAAACTAAAAGGTGGTTGGTGGGGGCTTCCTGTTCAAACTAAAAGGTGGTTGGTGGGGGCTTCCTGTGTCCTAATGCTCTCCCAAACTAAGAGGTTAGGTGGCCGATTGGAGCTTCCTGTAATAACAGTTGTCTTTCCCTTTAAGCACGGCATAAAATGCCAATCACTTATTAATTCTAATATTCTAATAGTGACTGGGTAAAAAACATTAAGTGGATTGTAACCACACACTCAATCAAGTAAAAAAAAACCCACAAACAATGTGAGTGAAATAATCTTACATACTGCATAAAACCCAGTTCAAACAATCACAAAACAATCCGATTTCATTTTTTTTCCCCCAGTTATATTTAAAAATGAGCTCTGTCTGTTCATTCAGCCACAATCTGTCACATTTGGTTTACTACAGGTAGTAATAAAATGTGATACACATTTGTTCAGGAAGATTTCTGTTCCGTGGTGTATTGGGGCTGTTGATCATGGACAACGGGGAAGTTAGTTTACTTGCTCTGGAAGACCCTTGGTCCATGGTTGCCTTGCAATTAAGAGTAAGCCCAAGCAAGGGGAAGAAACAAGTTGCACATCAATAAGATGTTGGTGGCTATTCTTTTCAGCTTGTGTGTGCACCAGATAGGATATCAAGCCAGCTCTCATCTTTTTCACCAAGCAAGGGGAGATGACCAATAAAACACTTACCACATCTCCTGATCCATTTGTTAATATGACATCAGGATCAATCTATAGATATCAATTACTGCTGATAAAGTTGTTCTTACTGGGTTTTTGTTCATTTTACAGGCGGTTACTACAGATGGGTTTATACAATGCTGAACTGTTCAATAATCTGGGATTGAGCTGTTTTTATGCCCAACAATATGACATGACCTTGACCTGTTTTGAACGGGCTCTCTCATTGGCTGATGACCAAACTCTCTCTGATATCTGGTACAACATAGGACACATTGGTTTGGTAAGTCAATTAGTGGTAGGATTAATCAGCGATGACTTTCCAATTAATTGTTTGTTTGGTTTTGTTTGATTCATTGTGGTTAATATCAAACTCAAGGGTATTTCACTTATATGCCAAATACTTAAAGGATGTCTTGTAAGATAAAACATGCCCATGATTCACCTCCAAGACTCACTCAAAGATCTGAGGTGGAGATAAATAAAGACAGCTATATTCCAAACAACAAGTAAAATTGGCAGTGTGTTTGATTTTAGCACCAGCCAATCGTTGTATCTCAGTTTTAATACAAATATGTTTATATTAAGTTTCAATAGATTGGTAATCGATTACTAATCAACTAATTTCTATTTTAAGGGCATAGGAGATATGAACTTGGCGTACCAATCATTTCGGTTAGCACTTTCATGTAACAATGATCATGCTGAGGCATACAACAATCTAGGTGTGCTAGAAATGAGGAAAGGCCAGGTGGAACTAGTAAGTATTTATTTCTTATTTGGATGCCTTAATTTGCATTTCTTGTTTATTTTAAGTTAATTCAATATTCTGAACATTTAAGTCATTTGACTTTCATAGAAATCTATTGCCCTCCCTCCCTCACAGTTAGCCAAGGTTTGGTCAGATCAGCTGCCTCCCAACATAGGAGCTAAATTAAGATATTCATCCAACAACAAAGCCTTGGGTGTTTACTGAGGGTTTACGCTTTTCATAATGGTATAATATCTAGAAAATGACTTGATTAATCAGTTTCTGTGGTTCAATTTTAAAAGCTAAGAAACGATCACTGTTTTTCAACTGTTAAATCTCTAAATCATACATGAGTAACATATTTGTTGTTGAACAAACGGAACATAACCACTATGTATGACCAATATTTCTCTTTTTAGGCACGGGCATTTTTCCAAGCAGCCTTTGTACTGGCTCCGCACATGTTTGAACCTCATTTCAACTTTGCGTCTTTGTCAGACCAGGTGGGTTTCAAACGGAAATCAATTACAATATCTTTTCAAATAAATTTATTTAATATTTGTATCAAGAATAGTAAAATAAGATTGAAACTTAATCTAGGACGGTATTTTTGAGGCCTGGATATTTTAACTATGAGTGGTCACGACTTCCTTGTAAGCAGTCTGGCGCCTTGATGAGATCAGCTGGGCTCTGTTTGCATCACATAGTTTTTGCTTTAGACGATGTTGAAAATGAAAGTTGATGATTGTTTTGGAATGAAAATTGTTATAATTCCATCTAGTAATTTGAAATAGTCTTCTCCTGGTTGTTAAGTATGATGTTAAACATCTGGGAACAGGTTGTTTGTTTATAGTGACAGTTTCCTATATTTTGATTGTGAATGTTTACAGGTGGGTGACCTCCAGAGTAGTTTCAATGCTGCGAGAAGAGCAGTGGATGCCTTCCCAAACCACACAGACTCGAAGGAGCTTCTGGGACAACTACGACAACATTTCTCTCTTCTCTGAGTGGACACATTCTGCAATGAAACACTTGAAGGCTCTCAAGGAAATGTCACAGTTAGGACTGTTCTAATATATAAACTGATGCCAGTACTTGATCCAATAAAGCCACTTCAGCTGACCAAAGTCATTGGCTGCTCATACCTATATCAGACTGATGATGACCAATTAAAGGCACTACTCTTCCTGGCGCTCACTGTTGAGGGTTAGAGTAACTACATGTAGGTGTGATTCTCCAGAGTTTAAGCACAGAGATTCACTAGTATTTTTGTTCAAGGATGAATATTGGGGTAATGAGGCTCCATCATGCTCTGTCATTCAACAGCATTTTGCAAACACACCCGGTGTTTAGAGAAGGGTTATTGCGTAAAAAAAAAAATCATGTTTCTGTGAGTTACATCAATGAGGTGGAGGAGTTTGTATTTATTCGCAAAAAAGTAATAGATTTGAAACCCGAACTTCGTCCACTATAAAATTACCATTAGTTGGCATCACAGATACGGTATTTCTGGAATTACAATATAAGCTTACTGAAGATGTTCTGTTGATTCAGGATTCAATACAGAATCCATTTACAGTGTTTGTATTCCTTAGTTTGGGCAGGTTCTAGTTCAGAACATTTTTCGAATAGAATCATTCTGAATCAGTTCAAACTCAAGAAGTGTCCTCCCAAAATTCAGAAAATACTGGTAAAATTCACTTCCTCAATGACACTTAATCATTGATAATCCATGTATGCAGCCAATTAGTCCAGGTTACAATCCGTCCAATCTGAATTAGTGCTTACTCAAAAATATGTACCGGTAATTGTGTATTTGCTGTAAATAAAATGAACAATCATCGTATTCATGTTTGTAATCATGTTTTCATCTTTGGCATTAATCAATGACGTAGTGCTAAAATACAGACATTGCTTAAATTGTAATATTTAATATTACTAAAATGTAGTACTCAATTTTGTTGGTGAGTTAATTTTCTCTTAATTGTCTCGTGGTAAGTTGGGGCATTCTCCTTAAAACCAAAATATTTGACTCTTCATCCGGAACAATATTAGATCGTTATTATGCAACAAATTATTGTGTTTGATAACATTAATTCCTTATGGAGAACTCTTTCAGCTTTAGTAGATATAACCTGGGACTAACATATAAAGGGATAGGCAACGGGAACCAATCAAATGAAATCTCGCTCTCGGCGATATTTCGCGTTGTACCACGATGAAAGTAAAGCCAGTCCTTCTGAACTGAAGCAGTTGCAGTTTCTACAGCAAGAGAATTATTTAACGATCCAGTTGGAAAATTTCTCGTAACAAGGAAAGATCATATGTCTTTTGACTGTAATATTGTGGCACTAATAGTCCAGTACAAGCAGTTTACTCGATGTTCTCGTCTTTTAAAGTTTAGGTATCAGCTGGGACCGAGTATAGTATACTCAGTCCCAGGTATCAGCGATGCCTTCAGTTTCTAAAATGGCGGCCATTTCTTTACATTTCGTTGTGTACATGACCTAACTGTATTATAAACTACATTTAGTCTGAACGAAAAGTTGGAGTTTTTTGTTTTGAATTGCCACCCATGGGTTTTGTGACTTGTAACACGAAAGTATATGCCATTAATCAGCGATGGAAGTCCAGTTTTGTTTTTAGGACTGGCTTTTCCGAAACATTCGCATATTTACTCGGAGCCTTTCGGTGTTTTTCTAAAAACTTTATGTTGAAGACGGCTAAATACTTGTCTCTGTTATATTTTAAAAGAATATCACACAGACGACGCTAACACGTAGTTTTGATGTCCCGGAAACGCGTGAAACGCCTAAGTTTGTGTCCGTTACAATAATAAACCTTTGCCAGCCCGCCGACGTGTTCGTGTAATAAAATAGTCATGGATCCATCACAGGAGATTAAAATATTCTCCTTTTTCGCTAAATAGTGAATTTCGATCCGGTTCAAATGTTCATATCACTTTCGTGTACTGGATGCTATAGCATTATATGGCTATAACGCTAATTCCTTCATCAAAAGAAGAAAGAATTAGTCCTATACATTGTGCTAGTATAGCAAATGCTATTTAAAGACGGTTCCTAAATCTAGAACTGGACGAGTGCAACGCAGTTCGGTGTGTTTGAAAGAGTTGAAACGTCCTCATTATGTGAATTAAAATTAGTTTTGTGTACTTTTCTATCATATTTCAATAAAATCAATATTGGATCTCAACCAGTGATATTTCGATGTGTACGTATCGTTTTCCAAATATTTCTCCAGCTAAGCCGTTTTCATGTATTCCTCGCCGGAGGTTAAGAATAAATGCAAACTACTACCCTCGCTTTTCTTCTATTTTCATATCACTCATTAGAGATCCTCTTTTGCATATATAAAAAGAAAAGGCTATAGCTCCTTGAAAACCCACACCCACCTGTTTACTGCCAACTTTATTGCCCAAAGCTTTTCCAATATAACTCCACAATTCATATTTGGCTTACTCCGTGAACCTGATTCAAACCAAAATTAGTATTTAACTGGATTTAAAAATGAATAGTATCGTAAGTTAAGTATTGCCATAATTCTAACACCATAAAATGTGAAGTGTTTTTCTCTGTTGGAGATTAATGTTCCCCCAGCGTTGAATAAAGCAGTACGTGTACACTATCCTCAGTCGGAGGGCTTTAGGATACGCACATTTAGTTGAGCAATACATTTGGTTCTGAACCCGGACCATGTTATCTGTTGATTTTTTTAAAATTCACGATATAATTGAGATCGTTTGACGTTCGAAATGATGCGAGCAGTGCATTAGAGGTATTCCGAGTGACATTTAGGGCCGCTTTTGAAAGTTGAACTTAGTTCATACACATTTTGGAATATGACTACTGGTTGTGCGAATTGAAGTGTTTCTTAGCTACGAAAGTGTTGTACGTCAGTGACAAAAATAGTATAAAGTAAATTTCCGTCATGATTAAGATTTTTACCTGGTATCGGTGCCCACAAATGAAACCTATTCACAATAGTGGTTGCCAATACAAAAGGAGTATAAATTTCAGAGTATGACTGGGGCCTACTGGTTTTGTGGATTGAAATGTTGCTCAGATATGAAAGTGTGATAGATTTGTAACTTGTGTCGGTGGCCACAAAGTCGATAAATTCACACTGATAAATGCCACTACAAATGGGTTTCGCAATGTTTATCGTTAATCGGGTAAAAAAAAATCCATTCATATATATACTTTCAACCCTCACCATGCAGGTTTGGCAATCATTTGATCATTGTTTGATTGATCAAAGTTCAATACCAACACGATACCGCACACTCACTAAGACATAAACGAAATTACAGTTCACGAATCACGGGGTTTCGGAGGCGAGTGGATAACCAGTCTGAAAGGCCAGCTCTATGTGTGGCCCAGCTATGTCGCTTCGTATATTGATTATTTCTATCCTTCAAACGTACGGTTTTCTTCTGAATTTGGATTCTATAAAACTCTAATAAATGTAAGGGGAAAGACAAAGGTTTAGTATAGAAGTCCGAAGAACAATAAACAATGTTCTAGATATAAGTATTGGAACAAATATAATTTGTATATTTCTTTTCCCGAAGCCTCTGCACATTGGCTTCTGCACATGAATACATTTAAAACCTACAATAAACAAGAACACCAGCAGCTCCTCTATTCTCGGGCAACTATACCATAACATACATCACACTAATCGTTTGATTAACAGTCATGCAGTTTTATGAAATGTTTAAAACGCCGGCATTTCAGTTATTTTCAATTTCAATCATTCAGTGCACATTGACATTTACTTTCATAGACCCCCGTCGTTTCATTAACGTATGTAAGGTTATTTTGAAAATAAGATATCTAAAACGTTCCCCGTATTTTGTTTATTGCATAATCATCTGCATGACGCAAGGGTTAACCAAATGGTGTCGATTGGTTTGCAAAATTGACCAATGTCAGAACGGCTTCCCCAACCTGGTTTGGAAATGCCAAACATTTCTGCCGACGAGCCTGATTTTACATATAACTTGTTCTTAGTTTTCCAATATGGCTTGTCCTAGAACCAGGTATCCACCTTATTGTAAAATCTATTTTGACGATAACGAACTTAAATATATTTATTATGCAGCTTTAGCCTGTCTCGGTTTGATTCCGTGTTTACCACAACCTCAAGCACGCAGGCTGAGTAATTCCTGAACAATTGGGGCGGTGACCTTTCATGAAACCCATCCAGCAAGTCTGACCTGGTTGAACAACAGTTGAAAGGCCTTCGCGTCAGATTATAATGCGACAAACAAAAGACGGGGAACCTTTTTGGTCTTAATTCAATTAGATTGGTGTATCCTAGATCCAGGTATCTGTCCTATATATCATACGTTATATGTCATGGATGGATGGAGGTCTCCTGGCTCCTAGCACTTTTTGGATAGTCTAAATAAAAGGACAAATCCTGTTTCCCTTTTTCTCGAATGTCTGTGCGCCGTCAGTTTTTAAAATGACACACTTGATCTATTATACAAGCTAAGATACATTTGGATTTATGTATACATTAGCTTATATCAATTATTTATGGATGGAACTCGCGAAGGTGTTTAGTGCTCGAACTAGCAAGATTGACAGCACCGACGCCGCTCGAACTTCCGAAATTGTCTGAGACATTGACAATACTGGCGCCTGTCGAACTTCAGAAGCTGGTGCGATACATCGACAAAACTGACGCCGCTCGAACTTTGGAAACTGTCCTGGGCATCTCCCCATGCCGGTTCCGCTCGAACTTCAGAAGCCGTCTTAATTAGGAGCTTGACAACAATGCTTTGGACTGCTCGAACTTCTAACACTGTTTTGGGACAACACTGGCCCTGCTCGGACTTCGGAAGTGGTCTTTACACGATTTACAATATTGATACTGCTCGAACTTAAAGCTTGACAACAATTGGCGCTGCTTGAGCTCCAGAAGCTGTCTTGGAAGATTGACAACACTGGCTCCGCCACAACTTTAGAAGCTTGTGTGATATGGACAACATTACATGGCGCTGTATGTTCTAACTTCAGAAGCTGCTTTGTGAGATTGACAGCAAACACAGCATGGAGCCGCCCCAACTTCAGGAGCTGTATGATTTGGCAGATTGACAACAACATGCTCGAACTTCAGAAGCTTTCCTCGGAGTTTGACAACACTGCCGCATTTCGATCTTCAGAAAATGTATTGGGAGAGTGACAACACTACATGGCGCCTTTCGAACTTCAACGGCTGGCTTGGGACTTGGCAATACAGGCCCCGCTTAAACGCCAGTAGCTGTCTTAATTATGAGATTGACTCCACTGCGTGGGGCTGTTAAAACTTCCCAAATTGCCCTGGGGTAACATTGGTTCTTCTTGAACTTACTAGCTTTCTTTGGAGATTGACAACACTGGTGCTGCTCGAACTTCAGAAGCTCTCTAAATTGGGAGATAGGGACCTCTGCGAAACTGTCTTGAGACAACATTGGCACTGCCTGAATTTCATAAACTGTCTTGGGAGATTGACCACACTGGTGCCGCCACAACTTAACAAGCTGTCTTGGAAGATTGTCAGCTCTGGCGCCGCCATAACTTCACAAGCTGTCTTGGGAGATTAACAGCTCTGGCGCCGCCCCAACTTCACAAGCTGTCTTGGGAGATTTGCCACACTGGTTCCGCCACAACTTCACAAGCTGTCTTGGGAGATTGACAGCTCTGGCGCCATCAGAACTTCACAGGCTGTCTTGGGAGATTAACAGCTCTGGCGCCGCCCCAACTTCACAAGTTGTCTTGGGAGATTGACAGCTCTGGCGCCGCCCCAACTTCACAAGCTGTCTTGAGAGATTTGCCACACTGGTTCCGCCACAACTTCACAAGCTGTCTTGGGAGATTGACAGCTCTGGCGCCACCAGAACTTCACAGGCTGTCTTGGGAGATTAACAGCTCTGGCGCCGCCACAATTTTACAAGCTGTCTTGTGAGGTTGACAACACTACATGGCGCTGCATGCTCTCGTTTCAGAAGCTGCCTTTAACAATTGACAACACTGTGTGGTGCCGATTGCTCGAATTTCAGAAGTCATCCTGACAAAACTGCGTGCTCCTCTAGAACTTCCGAAACTGTCCTGGGAGATTGACAACATTTGCGCAACTGGAACTTCAGGAAAATTCTTGGGACATCGACAACTCTTGCGATGCTCGAATTTTTTAAGCTGTTTTGGGACATCGGCAATACAAGCGCAACTCGAACCTCATATAAGCCGTCTTAATTGGAAAACTGATAACACTGAATGGGCTGGTAAAACATCCACAAATGTGTTGGGACAAAACTGGTGCTGCTCGAACTTCAGGGGCTGTATTTATTGGGAGATTGAAAACTCCCCATATGGTGTCTCCCGAACTTCCGAAACTATTTGGGGATATCGACGGCAGAGGCGTGTGTGCCTTGTTGATATAAGCCAAGGTTCTATAAAAGTGTGGCCATTCAGTCCTCTGTGTTTTTAGCCCAAGCTGCTAGATTTGGCTGTCTTGCCGATCAAGATCACTACATTATTGGTCACTTGTCTGCATGGGAATGGCATTGGAATCGACCAATCACAGTGTTATTGTCACTTAATCCTTCAACACGGTTCAGCCATTATTAGTTCATTATGAAGACGTCATTTCTGACATTTGCTTGACTATATACACTAGGAAAACCATCACATGGCAGTCATCTGTCCACTCTTTGCTTTTAAGTTGTCAACGAAGAAAAGTATAAAAACTATTGTCAATGCATGAGAAAAAATAAAACAGAAACTTTCGAAGATAACTGTTTCGTCTTTCCAGGGTCACTTATTGTCTCGAAGGTTATCAAACATGCTTTATTAGACAATCGAGTTTTTACTCTCCCCAGATGTAAAGTTGTTTTGATATCATGCCGAAAAGCACTGGCATATTTAACTTTGATATATACACAATAAGAGAAAACCGGCAAGTCGAGCCAGAACCATTGTTGTACTTAAATTTTCGAATAGCCTCAAAGCTCTACAAACAAATGATCTGATGAAAGGGTATCGTCGAGACGACACTGACTATTCTAAATAATCAATATTCTCATTGCTTCGCAATGCATGAAATTTGATCAGTGCATTATATTGTGTAAACATTAAATGATTTCCGATACTATCTTCTGCTCATTTCTTAATTTCTTCATGTTTAAAAAAATTCTTGGCTTTCATAAAAGTTGTCAATTAATTCAAAACCTTCTAAGGAAACGCAATACATTTAGACCTAATTATATACAGACACTCATTCATTCTTTGCCAGATTCTAATACATCTGTTAAAAGGAAAGAAAATCATAGTCACAGTCAAATTATTATTATTATATTTCTATATTTCTAGGAGATGAAACGTTTCAACAAGATATAGAAAACAGAAACATGTAGGATCATACTGAACAAAATTACATTCAAAATGAAGTACTTCATATAGGGTGTTATTTGACCACAACGCCATTTAACTGCCTGATAAAGCAACATTCTCACGGTACACTTTCTAGTAACGAGTGGAAAATAATGAAAAGAACTTATGTAGGCGTTCACTGTAGGAGATTGTGAAAAGTGTACCCCCGATCCTCATGCATACACGCACCCACACACACCATTACCAAATCCAACACCATCATAATCGCCACTATATATGTTCACAATTACCTGGAGTTTTAAATACATATGTTATATCTTCTCACTTATTGGTATGAAAGACGCTTTCCTCATTTTCAACCTGAACTACAAATTCTTTCAAGATGATAGATATGTTATTTATCCAAACAAAAGTCAGGTGTAAACCGAATTTTATTTAGAAGCGAACGAGTAAGCTTCAAACCATGTACACGTAAAACCGAGGGATACATGTATAATCCATCTACAGATACAACAAACTTTGCAGTTACAACTTCGGTGATAAATTCTATACCTGGTTTATAGGTTAATAATCTGTCCGTATAACCATGGCTGTTTTCAGCATTACAAAACCGAAAAATGGGCGAACCCAAGGCACCAATACTTATAACTGCTTTTTCTTCTTATTAAAGACATCGTGAAAGAGAGAACTCTACATAAAAAGGCCTATACACTGTAAATACATTATCTAAACTTTTCCGTAAGCACTGACAGTAATTTAGGCCCACATAATGGTAGTGTATAGGCCTACAAATGTAAACAAACTCAGCTAATTACTTCACGCAAAATAACGGACGTGCACGACTCGATTATAAGTTTCCACTGAAAGGCTTTTGAAAAGAATAAATATATATACTATATGGTGGGCATTTCTTGTCAAGTTTTAAATTACTGGAATTCTACAAAATTTGAACATTTCCAAAACGATCGTTTCTTTGGGGTTTAGCGTCATACTCAAGGATAGTTCACTTATATTATCAGAAGTCCATTAACTAATTAGTTAATGGACTTCTGATATTATATATGATGACGGAGTGTCCATTTCGCAATAATGCCTAAAAACGGTGGAAAACCAGGAGGACACCTTGTAAAAACCAGTGCCGGAGCCGCATCGTGAAACTCGATCATATGCTACCCGAGGCCTCGGCAGGCAGAGTCGAACCCGTAAGCGGTATGCATCGAAGTTTGCCAGAACTAATCCGCACAAATGCATAAAACAACGTTACATACATGTAAGAGCATAATGGTGTGGCTGTAATCCACCGACATCCGACAATAAAATACATTTGGATTCAAAATCCCATCACGCACACATGTGCAGTACGTAGGACTATCTCCAAATAGGTGAATTCTAACACAAAGCAAACAATCACACAAAATATTTAGCAACAGCTACATTTTTTTTAATTGGGGATTAACGCAGCAACTGAGATTGTTTCACTCATGAGACGAATTTCTAGCAGAATGGTTAAGGAAACCATATATATATGCAGCCTTATTGCTAACTAACAAGGGGAAGCACGTAGCGTAATAAATGGTGCATAAAGACACAGTCAGAGCGACATTCCACAGGGTGATTAGGACGCCAGCAACAGATTATCATGCAGTAGCCTACATAAAAAAAATAATAATAATTTAGAAAAACAAAATGGGTTATTGTTTACAGTGTGCAAAATATAAATTTAACAAACTGGAACAATCATGCAAGGGAAAGGCTCATTGAAAAGAAACGAACATTACATGTAGGTAAACAAAATGATGATTTTAATTATACCATTTAATACATACATTCATTGATAACATTTATTAAACTTGAATTGTTTTTGGAACTACGAGTAAGTTTTACAACTAAAAATATCCATGTCAAGTAAAAGGCCTGTTCTCGGGAGTCATGCATGCCGGTTGCACGTTATTGTCTTGGAATCAAAATCAGGGTTTTTTCAGATCAGACAGAATGTATACCATACTATTTTTACTTTGCCATTGGGTCGAGTCAAATTCATGTCTGTTCCTTTTATATTATTATTGTAGAAAAGGACAATTTTGCTTGTCTCCACCGGGATGCGAACTTGTACATGTAGTAGGCCTATATAGACCTATAGGGCCGATTAGCCTACATGAATTTTTAATATTTTACATATATATGTTTAAAACTTATATTAATATGCCTTTAGCAGCTTATTGGAAACTCTTTGTTTAAATAAACAATCACTTAATTTGTTCTTTGAAATTACTCCGACTTTAGTTTTGCACTCACAAACTATGAAAACTATGCTTTAGAACTTCAACTATCTGTAAGCTTTGAGATTCCTAGACTAGACATGCCAGCTTTTAACGACCCTAAGATCAGCCTATTCACGTCGAAAAAACAT
>JAVFBX010205946.1:0-12268 GCA_034783855.1 Mopalia kennerleyi
AATCAATCAATCAATCAATCAATCAATCAATCAATCAATCAATCAACCAATCAATCAATCAAAGTCAGTTGGCTCGCTAAAATCTCAGTGGCCATTTAACTTACAGAATTCACCGTCTTCAAGTGGATGAACGGTGGCCACTTTTATTCACACAGCCTTTAAAAGATTAGTCAAATTTATTCTTCCAGAAATATATAGGTTACTGCACACCAATGTGTCTTTATATTTATGCTTTATTTTATAAGTTATATGTTTTGCATTTATATTGTTAAAAACCGAGGCAATCGTGAATTAGATATAATCAACTAACATTAGTTTTACGATAACATTTCCAATATTTTTAATAGGACTCTAAATGTAACAAAGGCTAAATATGTTACGCGTTCGAAGTAAAGGAAGGTACACAAAGTCAAATTTTGTAAGCAAAGTTAGGGAATGTGTATACACTTAACTGGAAGATTTGCTGTATTATTATACCACTGTATAAATATAAATTTTATTCGACATCTTCATTCAGAACATCATCAATTTATGTGTGTAACTGTCGGCAATATAAAATCAACACATTAATTATTAGACCCGCCAAATATGAAATGGATTAGCAAAAGCGTTTGTAAAACTAAACGTGTTAGTGTTGTGTTACCGCAACCTGTTGTCCGGTCGGTTGTGAATTTTTAATAATGTAGGAACTCATGGTGACCACGAATCTTGTTTTTCAGGGATGGCGATGGTCCTTCATCATATCCGGCATACCTGGAGTTGCTTTAAGCTTCGCTTTCTTGTTAACCGTTAAAGAACCTAAGAGGGTTTCAGCCAATGATGACGACCGATCAGAAAACAATGACTCCTGCCCACGCAATGAAAATCTGGATAAGGAAACGATATTTAATTCAGTGATAAAGAACAAAAAATTGTTGAACGTTGCTGTGAAAAGACGTAGCGATAGCTACAATACATTTAACAACGAACCAGATCTCAATACAAGAGTGATCACCGATAGTGCTTCTGCTGTCATCAAAGCGAATGACAAGGAAACTACTGATAAACAGTCGTTGCCATTTGATACGTGTAAAAACGCATTCGAGTCAGGCGAAAATTCAGCCGATTTTTCCCGCAATGCCAACGAACTGGTGAATGATAAATCCCGCATTCTGCACACGAGTTCTACACAGATCCATGCAGCAGATCAAAGCAGGATAGGTTTTCTGAAGATTATGGGGGCAAAACTGGCTGGGCTACTCAAGGCTTTTCTAAACCCATCTTTAGCTCTGTTGGTTGCAGCTGGATCGGTACGAAATGCTGGTAGGTGTTATTTCTGAAGGATGAAATACAGATAGTTTAGTGATGTTTGTTTGATTGGGGTTTTGTACCTTAGGCCTACTCTATGGTATTTCATGATTTGTCCTTAGCAGGACTCACAACACACAGCGACTGCTTACCAGTCAAGGGCAGGGAGTGAAACGAATGGTGTCAAAAGTCAACGTTCATCGTCAAACAAATGAACCGAACGGCTGAAAAACAAAATCATTTCTTTTATATGTTCAATGTGTATAATAATTGATTTACCAGATTGTGTTTAGTTGTATGAACAATATAACTGTGTCAAGTTGCCTCTGGTTTGTCATTTGTGTAATATGTGGTCAATTTAGTAATGCCTTTTTGCAGCTAACACATATATATGTGCATTTCATCCAAAAACCCAAGCAATAGTATTTTGTGATAGCCCGAAAGTCAAGTTACAAGTTTGTTTTCGTTTTGTGGTAAAAAAAACATTGATGTTCAATTAATTTTAGTACAGTATTTTCATATTACAGACAATCGACATAACATTAAGTATATTTAAATAAATTTTGTCGTAAAATTTAATATTACAAGATTGTGATGTATATTACAATTTGCAGTTGGAGTTGGGAAATAACACTGGGTAAAGCACCCTATCAATCTATCCAACACGTGTTCTTTTCATAATTAACACAAATAATTTCGCTGTAGCATAGAGGAATTATTGAAGGCATAGTATAAAGTTATCACTGGTATTCGCGTATATTGACTTAAATTCCAAACTTTATTAATAGATATAGAATTTCGTTTTGCAGCTGGTATGGTGTGGGCGTACAATACGCAGCAATATTTTATCGCAATTGGACGAACTCCTGTGGAGATCGGTGCCTATATGTCCTGGATCCCCATGGTTGGGGGGAGCATAGGTGTGGTGCTGGGCGGGTATATATCAGATAATGTCGTTAGAAACCGAGGGACGGAGGCTAGGATAATCGTGGTTCTTATCAGTCAGGTAATTGTTCTTCACTTCCATTCTTCTTTAAAATTAATAACAAATTGTACATTTTATTACAAAGTATAATTTTTGTGACATTCTGAAAATATATTTGTGTATTCTTTTAACAACCTTTTAACAATAAGTAAACTATTGCTTCGTATAGACCTATTTAATATTTTTTCCCCCTGTGTTTCTTGTTTAAGCTTTTGTCTGTTCCGTTTGCTGTTGTAACGTTGTTGATTGACCCGCCAACAGCCTACTACTTTCAAATACCAGCCTTTATCATCGGTATGTACAACCTGTTTCAATTAAATATAATAAGAATTATAATCCAGGACCGTCAATAGTCCTGAAATAACAGCCTTTCCGTCAGAATACTGTTTTCAATTAGAGATTTTATTTTATCCATCTTTCATCTATTAATTTAAGGATATTCATTGATCCATTTTATGATCCATCCGGATATTTCATCGTCAGTGTAAGGCGTAAACTAGTTTTGGATAGGACATTTACACTGACGACAGAGTGGTATCTAATAACTGACAGTGTTGTCTCTGCTCCTTTCTGTGGCTTCAATCGACCATTCATGGAGCATTCTTCCCCGGTGTCTTAAATAAATGTTCTCGGAAGATTACTAACAATGACACAGGGATTTCGACGAATCCAAATCGACGAATCATCCCTTTTTGTCAGTACACTCATAGACGGAGTATATAAATAGATCAATAGTCTCGAGGTTTTATAGGTGACCTACTATCATTATATGAGATATGGGGTCCCCGAAAATGTGACCCGCTAAATCGAGTACAGTCCATGTACTTAGCTTAAAGGCAAGTTCTGTATACAGGGTAAAATAACTCCAAAGACAATGGTATAGGGGAATATGGTGTATTTCCCCTGGTGTGTTATAACTCAACCCAGTGCATAAACTATTGGTTAAAATTGCATTCAGATGACCACAAAAGAAAGCGAACAGTATGTTAGTACAATTGCACTCAAGGGGCCAATGAAATTGGGCAACGTATATCAATTAGTATTATATCTAACTAATATATACATTTTTATGTGATCATAATCAATGCAAGAACCCCTGTGTAACCTAAACGGTGGCAGTACAACTGGTCACAATAACTTCCAGCACTACCAACGAAACTGTTTACTTGTTCTTCAGTCAAATACAGAAAGCAAAATATTTTGCACTTTTTTCATAAGACCCCCATTTCTATGACCTTGACAGGTGAGATGTGGGTGGGGGTGACCTTGACCGTAGTGGTGGAATTGGTGCCAGTAAATATCAGAACCGCCACCGTAGCTGTATATATGTTTATCAGTAACAATATAGCTGGGCTTGTACCATTGGCTGTGCCAATTCTGAGACAGACCTTTCGAACAGATGGGTATACCAAAGCCGACGCATTCAAAGGCAAGTAAACCAAAATAAATGCAAAATAATTTAAGTTTCTCTGTGGTGTAAACAACCTGTGCTTGAGCTCCAGCAATCACTTGTATATTTCTTAGGTTGAGACGTTCCTCTTATTAAGGGGAAGTCGTTTGTTATATAAGTTATGTTGGTTCATACTTTGAAAAGTCCTATATCTTGGAAACTTACCGGTTACCTGAATGGTTCCCATTACCATCAATGTTGACACCGCCGTGCGGCGGGGTATGGCATCGCGTATAGCTTTTGCTTTCTCTAAAGTGACTGCAGACAGTATATTATAATTGATGTGCGAAAAAAAAGAAGAGAGAAATTAAACAAACTATACGACAAATTCCAGGTAAAATTGCAAAGTCCAACACTGGACCATTCATAAGCGTCCTTCTAATTTTAAGTTTAATTGCTTTACAGACAAATATTCGAACGATAAGATTGCTTTTGTGTTGATACAGATTGTGATTTATTTTATTCCATATACACTATAATATGCATGGAATAGGCACATCTTACTATCTGTTTTTACCGAGTAAATATTCCTTTAATATAATATATCGGTGTATCTATTTGTTAACATCTTTTTGACTATTTTTCCAGACACGCTGTATGTGTTGTATCCTGGCTTGATCTGCCTAGGGGCTATACTCTTCTTCATAACTGTGTTCGTACTGAGGAAGGACCGGGTAAAAAATCGGGCCTTCAGCGTGACAGAGGTCGAGGTCCGGCCTTCAATCCCGATCAACATAACCTGATATTTCTCTCTGTGAAACTGAAGATTCTCGGTGTAATCAGTTGCTCAGATATATAGCATGGGTCGGGAAAAGCGCAGTCTCATCGTCTATCCGCCCAAATGAGTTATGCTGTGTAGTTATTTGGTGGTTCAAATGTTTGTCTCAACAGGAGTTACGTGTACGATTGACTTTTTTTGCACCTAAATGCTCATTTTGCAGTTAGTACAAAGTATGAAGGGAAGGTCAATTAATGTTGTATAACTGAGGCTGGATGAAGAATGGAGTGAACGGCAATGACTTACAGGAGCATTTAGAAAAACACCTTTCCTTAGCGAAACGAGGATTGCTCAAAGATATTCTTCTTTTTCTATAGTTTTCAATATTTATCTTATATTATATTAGTACAATCAAAAACCGTAGTTGCAGAGGAAAGGTTCTTGGATTTGTTAGGCAAATAAGAATATATTTAAGAAAAAAAGAACAGCAATCAACAGTGATGTATACTTATGTGGAGACAAGCAAATTTTCTTCTCTTTATTTATTCAAAATATATAAGGTTAACCCTTTATAGAGTTTAATAAAGCTACATAACAACTGGCTCCATGAAAATTCTTAACATGATTAAAACTGAACAAACTATTAATTTGTGACATCAATCAGTTTCTTGTAGTGATAATAAAATGATCCCATGTCTCAAATTTGTGTCCCCAATGACGTAGTATAATATAATTCTTTAAGGTATATTACATTTCGGTATAAGTTTATTTTCTAGCTGAATGTTGTGTTCCAGTAGGTATAACAAGACTAATGCTACCTTGAATAAATATTTAAATCCTTTAGAATTGTTCATCTTCCAGCTTTTTCTACTGCCAGTCAAACGTCACGGGAATCTCTGTTGTCTAATCTAGCGGCTATTGTTTTGTTCTCGTGGAATGTTCAATCAGAATTGGAGGAAGAAGGGGCGGGTTTGGGTCAAATCTCTGAAAATCGATTATTTAGTTACAAATTAACTTCCATCATATTTCGCAGGGTATTATATTGCGAATAAAAATTCTGTGCATTTATCAACCCCTTAGCTTTCAATCAGTAAATACATCTAATACTCTGCCGTCGATTGGCGTGATATTCGATTTCAATTGGGCTTCGTTTTTGAGCTTCAAATGATACTGTATATTGTCATAACAGGGTGATGGTTAACCTAAACGCATCACCCGAGTGGTGCCTTCTTGCCGTTAACTCAGATAACATCCTCTAAACCTCCTCTTAATTAGCCATTTTGATTGGTTTGTTCATCGAAAAAGCGTCAAAATGTACTCATGCGGAATAGTGCCCCCCGTCCCACCTCACACACACACACGAACACACTAACACACACAAACTCGCGTTATAGCTATGCTAAATGAAGCTTCATAACCGATAGAAATAGCAAAACGCTTCCATGGTTCTGCACTTTATCTTCCAATATATCAAAACTGCACATCCTTACCCCGACTTAAACCATCTCGTTTTCTTGCTTGAACACTTTTGGTGAGACCAACGCATAACATGAACCTTCGAGGTCCATTTTCATGTAAAAATCACTCATTTCTCAGCAGTACCACTCTCGCTTAAAAATGTCTTCCGCAGTGATTAGGTCATGTGCATTCAACGTTATTTAGTATTCAGATACAGACCGTATTTATAGCTTTGTTACAGCTGCACCTCGTATCTCTATATACTATGTAGTCTATATAAGATACGTATTCAGATCTATCGCATACCTTGCCGCTGCTATAGCTATAAATTTCTTTGTTATTGGCGATGTAGTTCAAAGGTCATCTATAGAGCCATGTAGCGACCAGACACCCACAATTCATAACTGACTCTCTATGTTCAGAAAACCAAGGCCAAGGCAAAACGTAAATGTATCAATACCCCCATTTTTTTTCTGTAACATAAATGCGAGTTCAATATTACTTCCCCAAATGCAGAGCGTCTTCACAAACTGTTTGAACATTAATGAGGTTTGCCTTGTCGCCTTGAAAACAAGAATTCATTCCACGAATATACGGTCAATAACAAGAGCTTTTATTTATCTGTTATCCATTCATGAAGCGCATTTTCATCTCTTCAAGGTCTTGCTGGAGCCCAAGGTTGGTATACCAGAAATTAAATTTGTTCTAAGATCAATATTACGCAGAATATAGGTCGGGACATTATGTATGAATATATTTTGTAAAGCTTGAGTGGCCAGAATCACAAATATGTAAAGATAATTCTATATTGAAAGATTTAATGACGAATTAATGTAGCCAGAGTACGGCACTTCGGCCCTGCTCTTCACAAAATGTATTTGTGAAAACATCAGGTAAATAAGCTTAATGTAATTGCTAAATAGTCATTTTTTAAAATTTAGCAGAGAACAATTTCTGTGGACTTTTTTTTTGTCTGACTAACTTTTGGAAATCGTTTAAAAACACAACAAATCTTCCAACAAACATTGAATATATAATAGGCTAAATAAAAAACTGAATTGTGCAATTTAATTTCACAATAACAATGATTATTGAATGAATAATTTTAAACAAAAGTGAAAAACTATTTTTTTTACGATTTTGACCGAAAGTGTCCAACGAGAACTTGAGTATTGAATGGGCTCTAGATTGACCAACAAGAAATCCACTCGCCACGTCTCCTGCTTTTAAGAGCATGGCCATTTTTATGCGCAGAATGATCTCGTAGTGGGTTTCCAGAATAGCCAATAACCAAACAGTTTACTTAGATTGACGGCAGTATCAATTCTACAGACCAACATTAGACAAAGCTTTATTTAAATTTTCTAGTAAAATTTATAGTTAAGCTGAAGCCAGCAATTTTCGACATAACTCATTATCGATATTTGTATCACAGTATAGCCAATTATTTTACATTCACAAATTATTGATTTGGGTATCATAGAAAGTTTAACATCATTTCACCCATATACGATAATTGTGCGAATCAAATGTTTATCGATTTATTGGTTGTATTTAAAAAACAGACATCGGGGTTTTATTTGAATTTGTGTATTTATCCTTATAAGTGTGAAATCTTTTGCGCTCTTTGCAATAATTGGTACCTTAGTTTCTGGATTATCTTGAGGATGAAGATGAGTGCAGGATTAATGGAAATCGTACTGCCGCATTCGTATCCGTAATAAAACACTTATCCATTATTCAAATAAACATTTACACACCTCGTGCATTAAAAAAAAGCAAATTTGCATTTGGTTCTGTGTGTTTAAACGTCACAAGGAGTCGTACATGGGACAAAACAAGACCTTGTAATTATTATTAATTTCCGCCTAGTGCTATAAGATAGTTAACATGACCTCTTTATCTTCTGGACATTTGGGTATGTTGCCTTTTATCCTGTTACTTCCCCCCTGAACATGTTAGTTCCACACTACCCCTGGTGCCATTTGGCTGCCGTTTGAAGGAATTTTGTGTCTACCACATGAATCAAACGTGGATGTGGTCCGCGAAGTTACAGGCGCAGCTGTAATGTAAGACAAAAGGTGAATTCTGATTTCTGGGTTAGGATAAAACAAACCCTAAACCTATCAATGATTCTAACCCTAACCCTAATCCTAACCCAAACCCTGGTACTGAATTTTACATCATATTTCACTTGGCGGACTTATCATATAACAGCTATACAATTAATTTACACGCCAAAAATGGAAGTGTACTGAATAAGTGTGTTGCGTAGGGTTAATATGACTAGTATGTGTTATTGTACTGGATAATACACACATAGAGGTTTTATATCTCTATTAATAAAAACCCGTGGTAAGGCCCTAATCCTACTTAGTGAACTGAATTTTAAAATGAACCCTGTAATCCATGTACAACCTTGTGGGTGATTTGACCAACATCCAGGTCATGCGGACTGGAAGGGTTTTGCGATATGCGGAACAACTCCGCAATGCACATGCCACATTACAGCATTTGGCGGCTCCAACTCTTGACAACTGGTTTATGTATTGCTGAATACGGGCAAGTTAAAATGATCACCTAACCACTACCATCAAACTGTGGGGGTAGAAACGGCAGAGGTTAATCGAGTGTTACCTGACAAATATACCTTAAAAAAATGACAAACCTGTTGGTAAGATCTCGGCTGTTTGTTTTGCCGAGGGTCACGATTTAAGTGTGTCCTTGGGCACAACATAGATATTTGAGAGTGCCTCTTCACTAAATACTGAAGAATGTCCATGTGGTCACAGGAATCAACAATCTGTCTTTTTTCAAGACAAAAATGTAGAACTTGTTCTCCTGTTTTTGTGACATTTCTTTTTTTTTATCAAACAACAGACGTACAATATATGTAGGTTTTATTTTCTCGCCTCTATATTAATTGTCTGGAAAGAAATGGAGGCGACGGATAGAAAAGTCACATTTTTTTCATTCATTTTTTGTAGACGGTCAACAGATCCCGCTTTCTTTGTGTTTTTGTGAACTCACAGCGAACTTAAATCGCAAATAACACAAAGCGGAGCGAACACGTGACATCCTCTTTTCAACAAGTAATTATATAATAAAGATTTGAACTTTAAAATGCAAAAGGGGATTAAACACAATGGGTTCATTTAAGAACAATGTCCTTGGGTGCATAACGCATTTGGAATTAACATAATCGTCGAATCGAACTGGACGACGATCTGGTTGTTGGCACCATCTATACGTCTCTGACAGATCTTTTTCTCAGGTAAGTTTAAATCATTCTCATGTGGATCTGTTGGAATTGTCGGGATAAATGAGCTTTAACTTTCATGTGATAACCTCACGTCTGTTACGCCTGTACTGTCTACTACCACCTTCAGTAAGAACATTATAAGATCTAATATGAGCTTGGCTGCATGTTAAATACAGCTTTCGCCAAATGTCGAACTTTGACAGAAAATTTCATACGAAGTGGGAACCACATCACCTTAATATGGTAGGTCTTGATTAAAATATTTCGATAGTTTGGTTTTGCGACACGCAAGCGTGTCAGAAACACTTTCAATAAGTTTAGGTTTATGATGTTTAGCTTAGTTAACGTACCGGTACGTCATGTTGGCATATGCTGGATTCAACCGCCCCCCCCCCCGACACAAACAAACTAACTACTTCGCTAACCGTGTCGAGGTTTGCTTGCTTCAGAGAAGTCGGTATAAGGAATGTATCCCAATAATTTAAGCTCCTGACTCGAATTGTGGTAGTTACTATATCCATTCTAAAATCGCGTCGTCAAATGATTTGTTTCAAGTCGACAATGGCGGGCTACATGTAGTTCGCCCACAATGCACAGTGCGGAATGACGTTTGATAATGGCGCAGAATTTTATCCACCCGGATAATATTTTCAACAAACACAAAACTTTAGGCGTTTGAAGTTTGCCGCAGGGTCAAACTCGCACGGTGGTGGAACGACCTCACATTTGCGTTTGGTTCAATAAAGTAAAAACATTATTCAGTCTAGATGACAAGCAGCTTAAAGGATAGCAGATTGACACAGTGTGTTCCATTATAAATAAGAAAGTAATAATGGGAATTCTTCTTTCTTTCCTTCCAATTTATTTTCATATTGATACAAATTTGTGAGGAAAAAAAAAACCTAAAAAAATATGAACCGATCTATAACAAATAAAAAAAAAACGAATTGTCGAAACTTTGCTTTTACCCATCTTTTTGATTGAATAAATCGTCGCCGGTTTTTCTCATTTGTTTCAATTGAATTTAAAGAATACAATAACAAAACAACTAAATAATTTATTAGCATTTAATGTAAATGTATAGCCAATCTTGGATGGTGAAAGGTAAGGATAACCTTTCTTCGCGGATTGGAAATCACTGAAAATTCTAGCTTTTTTCAAAAGTTCAAAACTGGTGGATAAAATTCTGCGGCGCTTTCAAACGTCGTGTCCTGCAGTGCATTGTGGGCGAACTAGTCCGCCATTGCCCACTTGAAACAAATCTTTGGGCAGCGCGACTTTAGACTATATTTACCACCACAAGTCGAGCCATGAGTTGAAATTATTGGGATAAATTCCTTATACCGACTTCTCTGTTAGTTTGTTTGAATTTGGGCCGTGGAATCCAGACGGATGTATATTATGTTATGAAATGTCTTTGAAAAAATGAACAAATACGTAAATTTTAATCACGACATCACGTGATTTACACTATTGCTGCATCCTATTCTCCAAAATGAAGACATACTTACCTCGACAGCTGACTAGGCCTTGTGACGGAGTGTGAAAGTAGTATGTTAAATTGTCCCCCCCCCCCCAACAGAAAAGAAAAAGAACGAAAGGGGGAAAAAAGAGATTTGATTTGTCCATATAGCGTTAGAGCTCTTTTCATTACTGTTTAAAGTGCAAACATGGCGGTCGGGAGGATTTTCAATGTATTTTTAACAATACCCAATGTTAAAGATTTTTTTATAAACTGGATGTATTTCGGCTAGAAAATTAAATGACAATTAAATGCCTATTTTCATTTTATTTCAGGCCAGACCTTCACTTTAGGACAAACACGCAGCTTTTCACACCAAAAGTCATGTGTATGATTGAAAAACATATTAAATTATTAGTTAGTCTAACGGCACAGTATAACAAAATATTTGATCGTTTCTACAAATAGTATCGGCGCTATATCGAGTAACTATTAGGTGTTAGCGTTTACAAAAAACTGTCAAGTCATTGTAAAGGTCAACAGAACATGTGACTGGTTATAAATTAGATCGACTTTAATCAAAGTATTTGCTATGGCTAGTTATATAAAACAAGCAGACTAAAAACTCGTTCAAACGGGATTCGAGTCATAATGGTTTATTTGATAAGTAAATTCTAGCATCACCCGCTATATCGTAATATGATCAGCTGATTGTCGAACCGACATTCCTAACGTGC
This sequence comes from Mopalia kennerleyi, assembly GCA_034783855.1. Lineage (NCBI taxonomy): Eukaryota > Metazoa > Mollusca > Polyplacophora > Chitonida > Mopaliidae > Mopalia > Mopalia kennerleyi. The sequence continues at coordinate 11,360 of JAVFBX010205946.1, forward strand.
TTTTGAAATCTCGCGGGAACCAGACCAATTGACGTCTATGTATAGCAGTTTGAACTGTTGTCTTGTTATTTGCTTGAATCACTGCTCCACGAGACCTGGTTAAGTCGATCAAACTTGCCGATAACTGCTGATCCAGATATTTATCTGTCAGTGGCCAAATAAGGTTCATTGTTTACACTCAAAGATAATGTCAAAGTTCAGTTTAACATGTTATGTTTTCGTTGAATGAATGTGCGAATTCTAACTTCAAATAATCAAAAGCGATCTATGAACTCACCAAGGACAAGTCTTGTCGAAGTTCTGTTATGCAAACAATCGGTTATTTATTGACTTACCACAATTGTATCTCAAACAGTGAAGTTTTGTTGCGGGGTCAGGCGAAACAAAAATTAGAATTTAAGTCACAGTTTACTGCAGCAAATACGAGTGCACATTGTAAATCAACATTATAGCCGAACTATTTTCTGTCGCGGATCTTTATCAAACAGCGGTGCAATTCTCCGCATGGCTTAGTGCTAACCACTCTTAGAGAAAGTTTTAATATAAACAAGTTTGCGGTGGAATTGTTTTGTCATTACATGATCAGGCAGGGGTGAACCTTGTTGCTTTGAACTGTGTCCCAGAAGAAAAAAATGAGGTGATCAACAGTTGGAATATACCCGAAATCTAGAATCCTCACGTAATTAATTACCTGCGTCCAAGAGCAAGCCTGGTATAAACCTGAAACTACAAAATAAGTTATTGCGGTATGTATACTAGTATTCGTTTTTTAAACTCTGCATGCTTGTCACGTGCATATGCAAATCTCTTTACATGTTTCAACAATGTCTCTACCATAATCAAAAAATAATAAGTTCACTACAACCCGTCTTTAAATGAAAACTGGAATAAAACAAGTCAATCTAGGGG
>JAVFBX010205957.1:0-12267 GCA_034783855.1 Mopalia kennerleyi
GAATGGCCCGCCATGACTGAGATTAAGACGTAAGTCTGTATATGCATATATGTAATCTCAGTCATATCAGGGCTAATATTGGCACATGCATCCTAATGTATATTCGTGTGAGCCAGTTTAGGGGTAGAGTACCAGACTGTATGATGTCCTATAGGTCCTCCTGATGCCTGTCGCCGCATGCCTAACCCGTGGACGCCACCAAGTTTATAGAAAAACAAGAGTTGTTTCCCCTAGATTGATCTCTTGCGCCGAGAGGAAACAATATTGGACCCGTGAACGTGACAAACGTCTCGAACATGTCAAGAGTAATATTTTTACTATGATACAAGAATTCATTTTGACATTTTACCTGGCCTGGAATTCAATTTTGATGGCCAACAGATCATGCGATGTACTTTTACCATACATTTAACGTCATTGCAGTGCCGTAATAATTTTATATCGTCAAATTGACAAATAATCGGATCCTCTTCGACGTGTTGATACACAATGTTTATTCCTGAAGCCAGTGCCCGCATCGTTTACTGGAGGTTACTATCCTAACAGCTGTAGAGATAGACACGTGTTAACTTCACGCCAGGGTCCCTTTTTTTTTTGGCAGGCTTACGATACATTCTGCAGGCAGTCATTCGTATAAACACTGTAAAGCTGTTGGAGCCATTGACTGTGTTCATATTTTGTGGGAATTTCCTGTTACACGTATACAGAACTTCAAGCGATATTGACGAAGTTAGGTGTGCACGGATAATGATATTTATTTTATTATACCAGTTACCATAAAATAACATTGAATCTAATTGAAATGAGTCCGGTGAAATGAGCGGGGTACTCTCAACTGTAATATTACATTCTGATTGAGTAATAGTGTGTTACAGGTCTCTCCGGTATATATTGAAATATATGCTCAGTGTCACGATGAGTAGCTGCGAGGAAGTATGTTGGCATGTAGGCTCACAGGACCGATGTATATCAAAGACTGACACTGACAGGAACACAAACTTCAGACCATATCATCGTTGTACATGTACATTGCCATCATATTACAACTACAGGACATATTTTCATAAATACAAATCAATTTTTAGCAGATTTGAGAAACGGAATTTTCCAATGATTTGGAGTAAGCAGTACATTTATATTATTGTGTCATTGTGTGTATTACTGTTCTTTAACATTAATCTTGTTGCTGCACAAAATCTCCAATTTTCTGACAGAACTTTTCTGGATAAAATTATACAAGATTACAGAAATAGTAATATTTTCATGGAAGACGAGTTACAAAAGTTTCTATTATATTTACGCCAACAAGATTCAAATAAATCCAGTGATTCCTCAGGCAGTGGAAACGATTTAATTAATTTCTGTAATCGTTCAAGCGATGATTGGAAAACCAATCGAGTTTGCTTAGAAAAACAGGTGAGTGCAATCAACCTACAGGTTTATTTGTTATTTTATTAGTCCAGTTATTAGTTCTCAGTCCAGTGTTTAGTATGCCATATAAATTACCTCATACCATCCCCATTGTCTTATAGTTATTTATATGTCAAATATCAACAATATATTATAATCATAAATGATTAGCTTTCAGTTTTAAAAATTATTGGAAACAGGGTGTCAGTTTAACTGTAAGACACTGAGACTACGATAGGCTCATTGTCATGTATTTTGATGAAACATATAATGTAACAATACATGGTTGAAATTGCAATCTGGTCATAATGGGCATTCACAAAGAGCAAACATACATGTAGCGGAAATTTATATTTATAACCCAATTATGTTTGGTCAGACTTGTGAAGACAGATTACTTCCTATTAGTAATACATACCCGCCAAAAAGTATTAGAACTAGTACTAAATGGATCTATGGCAGCTCATAGGGGACATGAATTTCTTTTTTTTTTTAAATTCTACCCGCCCACTGGCACAAAATTAATTTCTACCTATGACAATTTCAAGTCGGCTTTCATGGTGGGATAGAGCAAAAAGGTGGCTTAACAACTGATACTTGATTAATATTTTTCCACATTTTTTTATGGCTACAGTACTGGGGGATTCAAGATCATCGTGTTTGAAGTGTAAAATGTCTCGGTTAATTCAGTTTGCCAAACTTTATTGGACAGCATTTAATTCAACACATAATAGCAGGGGTTTTTTAAACATGAAATTACACAGAACTTTATGTACACTCTACGTAACTCTGTATCTCCAGATAAGGCTACACGACACAGATTTATGTCATGTATGTAACCAGTGGGAAGTACATGAAGCTCTAAATTTAACTTAGGCTAAAAACTAAAAAATGTCTGGTTTCCTCTAATCCGACCTACCCTACGAAATTGCTCTGAGTCTAAAGTTTTTATTGGCTTTTGAAAAAAAAAATTTAAAATTTGAAGAAAAAATATAATAATTTTTTTTTCAAAAGACCTTTCCAAATTGACTTTCTAAATTTGCCTGATATGGCATAAAACACTTATCAATCAACCAATCAATCTGCATTTGCTATTGAAGTTAATTGTAGCTTGTAAATTTGCTTTATAATATCGTCTGTCATTTTTTTTTTAGGCCATCCATAATAATTTATTCGTTTCCTGTAAAATAAAATAAAACGGTAAAAGATGAATTTTAAAAAATGGTCGGTATTTTTTATTTGCTTTTTTTCAGAAAATGGGGAACTACTTTTCATGAATTAGAATAAAGAAAAAACTTCCTCAGCAAAAAGCATGGGTTAACTTGTGTTGTTTTTTCAATAAAACTTAAATACACTGGTATTAAATAAGAGAAATAGCCTACAGCAAGGCCTAACTAACAAGTACATAGATCTATCAATTTTTTTTATTCAGATAAAATTACCTTATGGCACAATTTCAAACAAAAATGTTTTTTATGTAATAAGTTAAAATAATTTTATTTTTAAATAATGCATATTGCCTATCTACCTATCTACATCTACCTGCCTTCTCACTTTTTTATATTCTTGTTACGAGAAACAAATATATTATTTTGGATGGCCTTAATTACTAATCAGGTCTCACCATAGCCATTTTGCCCACTGACACCATTTTAACTAAATTTTAACTGATCACCAACTCATTTTTAAATAAGAATGAATTCCTACTACAATACATGTACATGTACCAGTCTGACATCTTGTCACCCCCATCCATAATGGCCCCGTGGGGGAGCGGGTTGGCCAGTCCTGCAGAATACTCCCTCGGCTTCCTCGGTGGATCGTAAGAGGCGAGAAAAGAGGAGCTTTCTGTTGCCCTGGTGTTCTCAGAGCTAAAGGGAACAGGAAGCTGATCTGTTTGTACGTTTTATTTTTGTCTCCGTCGTCATATAAGTGAAATACCCTTGAGTACGACGTTAAACACCAATCAAACAAACAAACAAACCAATCCATAATGTTTACATGCCTATAACATAAACCAGACTCAATGAATCAATCTCTGGACATCATGATCCCCTAATAAAGAACACTATTCTGCTCTCTCTTATTGCAGACTACATTTACATGAGTATTCTGTTGTTAGTCATACCGATATGATTTTAACAAAAGCTTTCTCTTCCTTTCACAGTGACCTAATTGCTGTGAGATTTGTTGTTTTTTTTAAGATGAGAGCTGGCAAATGTCTTGCAGACTCTATTGTCTCAGTATTCTCAAATATTACTTCCAGCATACCAATGGCTATATCATTGTCCGCAGTTATATGGTAGACTTAATTTCCATTGAATAGCGACACTATTTCCTTCTTCCAATTCAGCTGGCATATTTTATATGATTTAATTTATCTGGGGTTTTATACCATTACCATAAAACATAAACTGTTCTTAAACATTAAACTAGTACGTATTCTGGAGTATTTTGTACACATAATTTATGTTAAATACACCGAAAGGATACAAAATACACACAAGAAATCATTTTCTGTATTATGCTGTAACACAAAAATACACAAAATAGTAAGAAAAAACTCATTAAATACAATTTTTTTAAACATAAATTTCTTCTAGGGTAGGCAGGTCCAGTAGTTTAATTAAAACAAAAAAGTTAGGTGCACCCAGAACACTTAAATACATTATTAACTGTCTTGACAAAATATTCTGGGTGCACGTAGATAAATCTGGGTGCACATAGATAAATCTGGGTGCACATAGATAAATCTGGGTGCACTGCACTGGTGCACCTATCCACTGACTATTTCTAACCCTGGGCAGGTCTGTGTATGTTATTCACTTATATTCATTCATGCAAGGTTTTCCCTATTATATGTTTTGTTACAGTGTTTAAATGCAAGTGATATTCTGGAGTTGTATGAAGTTTCTCCTGGCACAAACTTAACCAACTCTGACCTATACAAATTGAGTACTGCCTTGCTGTACCAGTCCCGTAAAGAGTGCCATGGGGATACAGTACCTGAGATCCCTCGCAGTAAAGCACATCCTGTCAGTTCAGCCTGTAAGTATACTCCCCCCTCTCTCTCTCTACCACCTGAATTTAAAAATACCATTCAGATAAACAAATACTTGGGACCACCATTATGATTGAAAAATTAAAGAAATAATGATTGCTAAATATATATGTAAAGAACATGAATTGACGCCTTGCTTAATTTATATAAAGTTTTTTCAGAACATTAATTTATGCCTTGCTTAATTTATATAAGCTTTATCAGAATTGATGCCTTGCTAAATTTATGTAAGCTTTATAAGAACATAAATCGATGCCTAGCTAAATTTATATAAGCTTTATCAGAATTGATGCCTTGCTAAATTTATGTAAGCTTTATCAGAACATAAATTGATGCCTTACTAAATTTATATATGCTTTATAAGAACATAAATTGATGCCTTGCTCAATTTATATAAACTTTATAAGAACATAAATTGATGCCTTCCTAAATTTATATATGCTTTATAAGAACATAAATTGATGTCTTGCTAAATTTATATGAGCTTGATAAGAACATAAATTGATGTCTTGCTAAATTTATATGAGATGATAAGAACATAAATTGATGTCTTGCTAAATTTATATAAGCTTTATAAGAACATAAATTGATGCCTTGCTAAATTTATATAAGCTTTATAAGAACATAAATTGATGTCTTGCTAAATTTATATGAGCTTGATAAGAACATAAATTAACGCCTTGCTAACTTCATAAGCTTTACAAAAAAACATAAATTGATGCCTTGCTCAATTTATATGAGCTTTATAAGAACATAAATTGATGCCTTGCTAAATTTATATAAGCTTTATAAGAACATATCATATTGTATATAATATGTCATATAGTTCATTGGTTAGCGTCTCGGCCTACTTATGTACAAATAAATCATATTTGTACATTTTTTTTTATCAGCTTGGAGTTATGGATTCTTGTTTGTTACTATCATCAATATATGCTCCCTGGGAGGTGTCATCGTGTTGCCTTTCATGAAAACTGCTATCTATAAAAAGATGTTGATGTTCATGGTGGGCATGGCTGTAGGCAGTCTGGCAGGTAGTGGACTTCTCTTCCTAATCCCTGAGGTATGGCTTCTTCATTTTAAAATAACTACCCAATCCAATGTCATTACTATCTGTTATAATATTTATAAATTGACAGCAATAACACGATAATTATCATAGATATTGCACGTTATAGAAGGCCCATGCTGTCACAACACAAGGCGCACAACACAAGCTGAAAGGGACTAGAATTATTAGGTGTTCTCTGAAAATAATTTTTGGTCACAAATAGATGATAGCGTAAAGTGCCACTTTAGCAAGCTTTAGCACTTTTGGAAGCCCAAATAAGTAAATTCCTTGCATTATACATGTATATCATCATTTGTACACGATCGCATTCATCAGTTTATTAAGTAAGATTCATAACCCATACCCTTGATATCATATGAATTAAATAAAACCAATTTTTTTAATTTATCAGGCAAATTATATTTTGTACATTGCATTTACCTAATTTCTTAAAACAGTGCTATTTCATAAATTTATGCAGTTGCATTGTCATCGTAATTTACTTTTGCAACGGCATTGTTTTGCCGTGGTAAAAATATGCTAATACATGTAAGAAGGGCTGTTTATGCACTGTAGAAAAGTAAACATAGCAAAAAGAACAACTTTAGTACCCATTTGAAGTATATATAAAGTTTGGTGAAAAAACAGTTTTCATCATACGAAACAGAAGCGATTTAAATAGATTGACAGCTATGTCGAACTTTAACTATTTTGTTCCATTGGAACTGCACAACATAAAATTTTTTTGCCAAATTCTGTCAAATTATTGCAGCTATTTTGTAATATTATTAATATAAGCAAAGATATCTTGTGAAGATCATACCTTGAAAATGTGTTGACCAGTTGTCTTTTCACTTCAACTCCTACCTCAATCAGGATTGCTCTCCGTGAAATTACACAAATTATTATCATAAGCATTAAGCATCATAGTCTTAAATCTTAGATTAAGGAAATTGTTCTCAAAACTGAGTAGAAAAAGGTGATTTTGCCTGGATTGTGAGCATGGTTTTTTACAATAAGCCTTTAAAACCCATGTGTTATATTGTGATTTTATCCCACTAAACATCGCATTGATTCCTGTTCAGTTCATAGAGATTATAGTATGTATGTCATAGTTATAGGTGATCAGATTGTATCGTTCTGTATGGACGAGTCCTGGCGGTGTCGGAATCTGTCAGCTTCCGAGCGGCTTCCCATCGCCAGGGCCAGTTTATACAGAACCATACAATCCAATAACCTATTTACTACGTATACACCCACCGAATATCCGGAGATTCATAAGCAAGGGCTTAGGCAGGCACCTGTCCAAGTGGACACCCTGAAGTAAACAATTGCCTCATTTGGACACCCTGTTTTAATAAACTTTAACATGCAGGAGATAGGAGAACTGTTAAAATTGGACGCCCAGTTATATGAAAAGTGAAGCAAAGTGACCATTTTGGGCCCCCCTCCTCTGATTTCTGGCTAAGCCCCTGTTCATAAGAGACATTTTTTTTAATTCTCTTCAGTCGCTCACTATCCGATTACGTTGCATTCTTTTCTATGGGATGCAGTCAAATGTGTCTACGCAACCCCAAAATGGCGTCAGTGGGACGTCCGAGTTGCATCAGAAAGATCAATGTCCAATATTGTGTGATGGACAGTGAGGTGTACAATAAGCCTCTGTATCGGAGTGTTACGGTGTTAGTCCCGTCAGTCAACAATCCCTTGTTCGATCCCTTTTTGGGATATGCAAATTTTGGGGGGGGGGGGGGGATATGTACATTTTTTTTGTCTGGGATTTTATTTCAATATCTTTATGTGATTTATGATGTAAATTGTTTGAAAAATGAAATGATGCCCAAGAAGGCCTTTATACTTCAATTTACCGTTCACAGGATCAAGTTCGTCTGTTGACCCTCAGGTATATGAGTGAGTCATAAGATGTGGCTCCGGCAATCGCGGGGGTGGTTTTTACGAGGTTTTTCTCCCGGTTTTCCACCATACTAGGGCAAGGAACAGTGTGAAGTGGACAATCCGTCGTCATATAAGTAAAATACCCTTGAGCACGACGTTAAACCCCAATCAAACAAACAAACAAAACAAACATGTCTATACGTAGTTTTCACTGTCTCTGATCTTGCCACTTGCCTGTTTGCAATCTGCTCTGCAAAGTAAACAATTAATTAAGACTGGCTTAGAAGAAAAGCACTGATGACAGCAGAATCGGTGACAGAAATTCATCTAAGTCTGTTTGTCTTTGGTAATTGGCAGGCTTTAGCCGTGGTTATTTGTGCTTTGGCTTGTTTTCACAGTCCATGCCGGCTGTAGCCACGATAAACAGAAACATTTCTGCTCCTCCTAATTCCACACGTAGTTTGGCGAAACGCGGTTCGAAAAGGTGTGAAACACACATGAGACACAGATGGGTTTCAAAACGTTTAATAGAACTAAGAAAACTACAGATAGGGATGGATTTAATAGAACTACGATAACTATAGATATGGATGGATTTAAATGAGTTTAATTGAACTAAGATAGCGACTGGCATAGATGGGCCAAAGCAAGTTCGGTTAAGACGTTATCTACAACAATTATGCTATGTGTAGTTTCATCGTGTCTTTCAATCTCTAAATGTCAATCCAACAAGATTACTGACGTAGGCAATCAATAGCTTTACCAGCTAGTGTAATTGTTGGTTAAAGTTAAATCTGTTTTCAAAATCAGATGAACTAACAACTGCAGAATAAACCGCATCATGGACGCAATACGTCAGAAGGAAAACACATAAAATATTGTCACATGAATCAGATCTCAAAAGACCCTATCGCCGTGACAAGCGTCGTCATCCGGTGCACTGAAGAATTTCTCCCCAGGGATTTGGGTTTAACAGTGATCCCGAACATGAAGGGACCTGCTTCTGCAAGGGGAAAATTGCATCGTACGAAGACTGATTTCTTCGCTGACGGTATATCCAATCAGCACAATTCAATAACAATAGAAGTTGCGTAGAAGTTAACACGCATCCAATCAATACCTCGGAAGCCGGGTCCGAGTATATGCGAATAATCCGCCAAGGGTTGTAATGCAGGTTTGCTCGGAATAGAACTCTTGGCTTGTGAAGATGCCACAGGGCTTTTCGTCATATACATTGATAACTGTCACGTTTACAATAAACCATGCGTCATTTTATTATGTTCGCAGTTAATGTTTTAACTGTAGTATACGGACTATATCGCTATGGTAAGATATTCAGATATCAATTAATCATATTCAGATATTTATCATGTAGCCAATATTTAATGTGTTTTTTAATTTATAAATTAGTGGAAATATACGTCAGGAGGAAAGCACATCAAATGTTGGCGACATTGATTAATATCTGAATACTCCCTATTGATACGCTTCCTATCCATGTTGGATGCTTCATTTCTCTCCATGACGATAGCATTAAAGGCTGTAACATTATCTTCAGAACACTTATTATTAGTAATGATACATTTTATTTAAAATGTCAAAGAATGTTACAGCTAATTATGGACAGATGATAGGACAGCCATTAAACGGTCAGCACTGACTTAAACCAGACACAGAGGACTGTTATTAACGAAGCCATAGTTAACACACCTGTGCCTTTATTAAATGTCTTGAAATATTTCTTGTTTGCTTGAGTTTGGGTTTCACGCTGTAGTTGATGAGCTATTTCGTTCAAATGGCCGCGTGTGAGAGATTGTCCTGGACAAACACAAAGAGACAGAGCCATAACAAAACGTTAAGAAATGACACCATAAATGATAGGCTTTTGGTCTCTATTCTAAATACTCGTTTAAATCGGTTACATGTTCGCGGTGCTGCAACTAGATCCCTTCCATACAACAAATATCCCATTATGTGAGAATCGATATTAGAACGGAATTAAAGTAGTAATTGTTCACCATTATCAATTATTTATGACATTTAGATATATTGTTACAAAAATGGCCCAGAAAAGTTAATGGAAGCAATTGTTGCTCAGTAATATATTTCGTAATCTTAAAAACTCCAGCTTCTAGGCATACTTCTGGAAATTCCAATTGCCTTGCAGATGCTCAAAATAGACAACCATATGTTAAAAAAGCCGCACATTTTATTAACTTTATTCCCAAGACGATGTCCGGAATAGTTTCATTTAACCTTTCTCGAATGAAGAATATTTCCTGTTCAAATATAGCAATTGCATGATGCATTTACTGTATCATTTTAGAAACTTAAATTTAATGGCGATAAAAGAAAACAATTAATATATCAGGCTTAATTTTACGCTTAATCCACGGTTTTCTATTGTTTTTTTCTCACTTAATATTCGACAACAATGTATATAGTGACCACCTGTACACTCTGTTCTGTGTCTGGTGTAGTGATAATGTATTGAATTCTGGAAGCCATCGCGGTCTCATCATTTCAACCAATGGAATCAACATATATAAAAAAAAGCACAAGATATACCCATATGTTTTGAGAGCGCCAATACGTATCATTCCCGTCTTAAACCTGATTTTAAACATTATACTTTTAAAAATCTGGTCATAAGAAATTTAATAAGTTTATTACAACGCAGCTGCCAAAATACCCCTAGGAAATGACAAACTAAAATGCCATGCCCACTTCCTGGTTTTAGAGGTGTTGACGTTTTGAGACAGTCTCGGATATTTCCACTAGATGTCTAATTCATCCAACAGAGTAAATAATTAATTAAAACTGATTGAGTAAGAAATGTAATGTTGACAACTGTGTCAACAATGAAATATCATCTGTGTAGGCTTTTTTGTTTGATCGAATGCTCGAAGTCCACAAGAAAAAGTACTAGCTATTCCTACTTCACATTTCTTCTCTGTCTGTCAGTCAGTGTGAGACATGCCAGATAGATTATATGGACCTAAACACTCTAACGAACAGCCTACATTAATGTTATTAGTTTAATGGCATACACAGAATGCCTAAATTTCAGCTAAGCTGTGGAATACATAGCAGAATAGAAAGATTACATTTTCATTTGTTTATTTCATTGTTATTATTTTTGTTTCGACGTTGAACGTACTTTCCCTAGTCTGGATATGAAAGGTTTGTTTGTTTAATTGGGGTTTGACGTCGTACTCAAGGGTATTTCACTTATATGACGACGGATTGCCCACTTCACACTGTTCCTATTATGGTTGAAAACCTGGAGGAAACCTCGTATAAACCACCCCGCGATTGCCACATCTTGTGACTCACTCATATACCTGAGGGTCGACAGACGGACTCGATCTCATGAACTGGATATGAAAGGATATATCACTTTGTTATTACACCGGGGATGCTTTTTCAATCCTAGTTATTTTATATCGTTATATTATGTACATGTAACTTCCGATTATTATATAACAAAGGCTCTTCCAAGATTTTATTCGAATGGCTTATACTACATTACGGAAATGGCACAATCACCTAATATATCTTCTTTTCACTTGGCAACGGAAGTTAATATCCAACAACTAAAACACATGACTTGTCCTCAGATATCTGTGACTCTGCATGTTGCCACATAATTACACTAATTGATATAACAATTTTATCCAAACGCTCTTGTAAATTGTTTTGCGGCTTGTCTTTTTTTTGTTTATATCCATGCGTATTTCTTGTGCTGTATAATTTTTAGTTGATAATTGATTCCGTTTTAACAGTACTGCTCGTTGCTAGCCTCCACAAGCTTAACGCTGTCAATATTTGTTACAACAAACCGAACTGTATTTTTTTTATATCTATATCGGATCATTTACATATTCTATAATGTGTGAAATAATACACAGCATTACAACAATGTCTTTTGCAATTGTTTATGTAGATATTCTAGGGCTTGGGCTATTCAGGTGTGTCAAGAGATTAATGGGCTGCCTAATTAACAAAACAGTCTCTGACGTTAACTCGAATTAACTGTGGCGTTATAACAGAAGTGACGCAAATATCCAATGTTGTTCGGAATGGCCATCAGTCTGCAGTGCGTCTTTTGGTGAATACGTTTAACAGTTAAGTAATGATTGGTTTGTCGACACCTAACACTTATCTGAAAAGAATTGTAATTGTTGAAGTTTCTTCGACACCCGACTCCTATTTCATATGGCAAAATATTGCTCAACTAAGCGTCGATATCGGGTGGGGTGTAAATAAAGAATATCTCCCAGGGAATTTGGTTTATCAATGATCACCAACATGATGGTACGAATAGATATTCCCAGGTGTAACCTGCAGATTTATCTTCCAGTATGCATTTCCTCGCTGGCGGTAAATCCAATCATCACAGGAATATCAGTTGTGGCACTGGTATTGGGATTCAACACGTCCGGGCTGGAAACCGATCTACCCCCACAGGGGTTTTCGCTGCATGTATGGATTACTGGCACCTTTACAATAAACAACGCGTCACTTTATAATGTTAGCAGTTTATTTGTAAACTACAGTCTACAGAATATTGAGCTATAGTTAACCCAATTAAAAGTGTTAACTTTCAATTTATTTTAGTGACTAACGATAGATTCTGTTAAAAAAATATATACAGTAGAATGAACTGGATGCCAAGGAAACTATCGTGTTTAAAATTGATAGATTCTAACTGGTTTCCGACTTGTTTATACTATACGTATATGTGATTGAATCCAAGGAAAGTTTTTTTATTATATACTCTGTCAAAAAAGAAACGCATAGGCGAAATATTAATAGAATTATCTCTTTAATACAAAGCGGGATAATT
>JAVFBX010205968.1:0-12115 GCA_034783855.1 Mopalia kennerleyi
GATTTATGTTTTTCACCGACATATAGTTTGAATACCTAACTTTTAATCTAAGCGATAAAAAAAAATTGGTTCATTTTGAGCCCAAGGGGTCCAGCAAGGCCTTAATGGGACCTGATATGACTTGAATGACATAATTGTCGACAACTGGTGGTCAAAGTTTTGGTTATTTTCTGACAGTGAATCAAGAAAAAAAACAAAGAGCCACATAAAATGACAAAGTTGAAGTACATCCATGTAGTGTCGTAACATATACTAGTAAGTTATTTGTCCTTCAAGCATCCTGAATTGTGACAAACGCCTCTGCCATATTGAACACCAATATCCGACTATCTTTTTCAATAGTTTCATCCCTTTATTTGAAATTGATAAGATAGACAATGTCAAAATAGATTTAAATTCTCAAAATGCTAAGGATGTGTAGATATACCTCGTCCAACACAGCTTTTATAACGACGCTATAAATTCTACGTAACCCTGATGAACTGGGTTACGTAGGTGCTGATTAACGTCTTTAAGGGAAGTCTTCCATCTTGAATCTAGACGTGTTGGTCACGATTTGGATAAGGGACCAGGTAAATCGTCACATTATGCAAATAACCCTCATATTCATTATTCATGAACTGTTAGGGTGTTCCTGGTCAGTGCGATGCGTCAATTTATGTATATTGAACGGGCCATGCTAATTTATCTTGTATTCATTATTCATTGGCCAGGCGATAGATCTCCTGCTGTCGCGACCGGTGGTCTATTGACAGTTGACTGGACAAAACAGCAGGTGAAACCTGCCAAGTTGTTGGTGTGTATAAAGTTTGTCTTGTGTTCAACATTCGTGGAATATAAAACCTGTGGGTTTTGTGGACAACGGTCCATGTCTCATTCTCTTGAAGGGGTTGATCAGGTTTATCTCAAAGGTGGTTCCAAACGTCTTCATACTGTCCGTTTTGTCCAACCCGTTTTATTTTGTTTACGCAGTCCGAATGGTAAAGGAAATATAATATCTTTTGACATGTCTGTCATGTAAGACAAAACATGAACTCTTAGCGCTAGATTCGGGTTCATTCTAAACCTAACCGTAAACCGAACTCTAATTCGCGTTTATTCACTAGTCATCCTCGGTCTAGACCGTATATTTCATGTTGATGGTCTCCCGTTTAGGGATTGTTTCCTTGACAAGGTAAGGCATATAAAAAAAATGATTAACAATGGTGATTCGTTGCTTTCATAGTATACTGGCAGTCATCAAAGGGACGTCATATATTGGTCCATTTGAAAGCCTCTGATCTCAAACATACCATGCATCTAGACTTCCAGACAAATGATCAAAGCTGAAATGCGATATGGTAACATTTGCCACCAGATGTCTCGCGTTTCAAAACATGTTATTTCATCTCGTTGGTAATTATTCTCAGACATTTCTTGAACTTAGTCTAACCTTTTCAACATTAATTCAGTTGCGCCATTATAAAGAAGACTATTTGACAAATGACTTTGGCGTCTGGTTAAGCCATAACAAAAATAGCTCTAGCCTAGAACGATGGATTATATCAGACAGGGCATTTCGTGAAGCAAATGAAAGAAGCCTTTTGGCATGGTCGCATTACAAGATAAATCGAAAACGGAAAACTGTATCGCTTCTTTTTAATATCAATAAGCTGGTGTTGTGAATCAGGGAATCAAGAAGACGAATGGTAAAGAACATGATCAAGCGACACTTACTAGTGTTAAACTTGTTTTCAAATGCTCCTCCGTATTGAGAAGCAATCTGACACAAATAAAAATCACAGCAGCTTTAACATACTGAGCATAAGTAAAAATGTGCCATTTATACTTAAATTAAGGCGCCAACCTCTTATCAAATTAATCATAACATTAACACGTTCTTTGTACACTCTTAGAAATAATGGCTCTTTGGGGGTTCTTTAGAAAAGAGGATGGTTCTACATGTAAATGGAACCTGGATCGTTCTAAATGGAACCATAAGGACACAGGCGGTTCTTTGGTAAAATAAGATACAGAGTAATACATTGACCAGGTGTTGTGAGGGCTCAATCATACGGAACCATAAAGGTTTACAACAGAGCCATCACTGAAAAACCGTAAAAGGTTCCATTAGAGTCATATCTCAGAGTGAAGTACATTTTTATATAATGTCGGTGTACATGTATATGTAGTTGAGATGTGGCTTTTACCATAGAGGCAAAGCTTACATTTTTGGGATTAGGGAGATAGGTCAAGAACTAAATAGTTTAGAATCGTTTCATACCCGCTCAAACAATATGTTTAGGGTTTCGTCAGTGCGGTTCTGAGTGGTGTATATTCCACATTTTATCATTTTGGGATATTATATCACAAAGCTACATGCAGTTGCTTTTTATTACCATAACAACACCATTCCTTTATCACTGGTCGGCATGGTGCTTAAGATAAGCTAAATCTAAAATAGTTCTCAGGTGTTAGGAGTTATGCATAATACAGTTTGTCCCGAACGTAAATACTGACCAACTATGGTGACAATCTATCATATCTAGTTATGCTACTTTAACGCCACATTTATGATGTGTAATTCCCCTTTGATGAAAATTGCATAGAAGCTCTATCGTAGGCATCGGAATCGCACTCGCTGGAATGCTGTTTCGCAAACCAATTGACTAATTGTCCCACTCATGGCTTGAAAATATGTATTTATATCTTTCGATGAAATGTATAGACGGATGTTGAATAAGATTACCCACACTTATACCAGGATCGTCATATTTTCAACTGTCTCTAAAACGTCTGATAATTGTTCGGCAAACCTGTGGGCGGTAACATAGACCAGGATGCGATCGCCTCTTTAGTCCCTCCTAGTAAACTATGGTAGCAATTTATCACCAATATCCATCTAGTATCTTGATGTGCCAAGGTCTTGTCAATGATCCGACTCGCGACGGCGCAGACAAACAATCAGCATGAAAGATATGGTCTAGACAGAGAGCAGCCAGGGAAGAAAGTTGAATCTCAACAACCCGACAAGAACCTATTTCATTTACTATTAGGCCTGTCATGCCAGGGTGGGGAAAACAACATACAAAACCAACAGTCTCTAGCCACAGGCCGTTTGAATCTCCTTCTGAGTTAACCCGGTAAATCGATCAACAAAATGTACACAAGACCAGTATTTAACAGGCAAATCCACTCTGTCAAAGGATGGTATAGACAGAACCATTTGGCAAGGTTTGCAGTTTTGGAGACGAAGCTTTCTTGTATATCCATATTGACAACAGGATCAATCTACATACGCTTCAGTCGTCTGCATGAATTGGCATCATTTACTATTCAGGATACTTACTTATCTAACTACCTGTGTAGGCTTATATTAAGTCAAAATATACACATTTGTTAGTTTTGTGACGTATACGCATTGACCCAATAACCAAGCGTCTTAAACTTGGATACTTTGTCAAATTATGTCATTCGACCATTGCGCTGAAACGAAGTGAAACAATCTGAAGCTACGCCTAAAGTTAAAGAATTAGACAAATCATTAGGCTTGGATCGTGTTTACTGCAAGTTTAGTGTGATCGGCTGTAGCACAGCAAATCCTGACAATTAATTTTGTTCAAAAATCTTCTTTTTTTTTTTCGATGAAAGTAAAGTAAAGCAAAAAGCCATACTATTTCACCAGACAAATTTTGAGGTCAACCCAAACTTGAATTTGTGCAGTAAACAAACAGAGCAAAGGGTTGGCCAGCTTGTGGTTGTGTTGAAACGGGTTGATACTAATCGAGTTACAACCTTTGTAACTCAGGCAGTGATAGCTCTGGCTCCGCTAGCCCGAGACCAGGGTTCGAATCCCTGTGGAGGCAAGCAAAAAAATATGTTCTACATAACATATAGGATTAATACTATTGAGTATAATATTCAACAGTATCAAATAAATTGATCACTCGAAATTGTGCGACGAATTTACCACGATCTCTGTTAGGCCGCTGTGTTTATTCTACACAAAGTAATTGAGATTCCGACTCAATGTTTACCATCTCATCGAAATACATAGGAAAAGCAATTTCGTTGATAAGTTTACATTGTGATATCTCGTAGACTATACGTGCTTCTGATAGCTCAATATACTCTCAAAACCCACGGACTTCCCCAACGTAGGAGTCGTGTTTAGGTTTAATATATTCATGGAACGTGTCTCGTGCTTCTTAATATACTCTCAAAACTCTGAACCGTTTCCACTGTCTGGATTGTGTTCAGGTTTAATATATTCGGCAAACGTATGTTACGACAATTTCTTCTCAGGAACTGGGCGTGGGAATATTCAACTCCATTTCCCAACCAATCAAAAGGCTGAAATAACGGAGTTTGCGTGTAAGAGCTGTAATTATAACTTCCGTTCTACAGAACTGTGGGAAATGTAGTTAATTTAGTCTACACTTTATATACGAACAACCTACTGTATTTCCATTGTGTGTTTGGATGCCTAGATGAGATTATACATTACCGTTCTAACCCACGTCTGATCGAAAAATAAACTTATATCGACCTCATTAGAACCTTTTGGGGTTAAAATCAGCGTCCATGCTGACAAAATCAGAAGCCATACAACCCTACAATATTGGTCCCCTGCTCAGAAAAACACTCAATAAAAAGTTAATTGCTAATTGGACAGGAAGTCTCTTTCCCACCCCGACCAGACTAAATGCAAAAATGCAGAAGAATCGATGTTGTAAATCATTATTATAATATCGTACCTATTTATTTATTGAATAAATACGATCTCTAGACATTTTAATTAAAAATTAACCACGCCTTATTCAGGAAACTTATAAAACCCCGTCAAAAACTGGAATATCCATTATCATTTAGTTTACGCTCTTTTGCTTTAAAGATGATTAAACATCTTCCAACATTTTATAGGGCTGTTAACAGAAACTATGGGCCAAAAGTCATCGTATCTTGAGCACAACAAGTCCTTCGACTTACAAAAATTGGTACGCACCTCTGTGCTGGATAAACTTCAAAGCTGGTAAACGAATCAAGACTAGAAGAAATTAATATGGTTCGACTCAACTGTAAAATTGATTTAACAGCAGACTGCGAACCAAGGTTATCGACTTTAAGCTTATAGTATGCGTTTGTGTTCTAAGAACCAATGTTTGAAAAAACGTACCAAAACAACAAGAATTGACCGATTAACGCTTACACTTGCATAGCAACACAGTAACACGTGTAAACAGACCGATGCTCACGTGACTGAGTTCCATTGTTTTTCTTGCGCTACAAACCGATCCTTCGGCTCTGTGCGGTAGTCGGGAAAGAATCGAAATCTGCAATTTATCTAGCGCTGTGTGAATTGTGTTTGCATAGGATAAACTATTGTAAAACCCAACTGTTTGTTTGTCTCTTAAGTATAAACATCCAGTGTTTAGCTTGCATTTCTCATGTGTTAGACCGTATCGCGGCCATGACAAGTCGTGACAAAACAGGGTCCTCTCTTCATAACATATATAAATGAATTGATCTCAAATTATATATTTGTTTAACAATATAGATATTATTTACACAATTATAAAGTAATGGCAATTTACGTATTGATATTTGCCGTGTAATTCTAAAATTGTGTTTTATTCAGATTTCGCTTACATCTGAATAACTAATATGTTTACATTAATGCTTTGTCACACGAGAGGAGAATTTGCACTGATATAAAATAATCCTGCTATACAACCCTTCCTATATATGAGGGTTGATTTGTGCTAAGGGAAAATTAAAGGCTGAATTGAATTCCTCACGAATACACTTAACCTATAAAGACGTATACATAGATTTCGCTAAGGGTTCTGTGAAATTTAGAATATGTATGGGATTATTTCCTGGAAATAAAATTATTTTTTTACACATTTGCTAACGTAATATATCATTACAGATCTATTTTTGTGGCGCTTAGACGTTAATACCTATTGTTTTATATATAGACAAAAGAAAGCGAATAGATAACTATATGGTTTGTCCAAAAATACCTGACTTGAATACGTGTAATCGATGAGAGCGTGACGAATGTAAACTTTCAAACAGACGCAAAAACAAAGGCTACACTTGTTTGAGTGGAACACCTGAACAAGTAAACCAATAACCAAATAGGAACACCTATCAAAAGAGGCAATATATTATAATGATGTTTAAATATATATATTTTTACTGTAGATAATTAAAATTTGACATGCTTCTCAAGGGATTCGAACTTGCCTTTCTACATCATTTGTACGTTAACTCAGCTGGTTCGTTCATAGTCCAGTGCAGCAAGTAAAATAAACTAATGGAAAGAGGTGTGGAAACTATGCGTATTGAGCCTCAAATGAAGCATTGCGTCATAGCTTCGCGTGATTTAGCGACACTGATGCTCAGCCAATCAGTAATGATGGCAAGTCTTCCTCCAGTATTCAATTTATGGCATTCTTATGTCGCAAACTGTGATCATTTTCGGCTCCTGTTGACTGGACCATGGAGTCGGATTCGCCTTGGCCATACTATTTTAGAGCCTGGGTCATAAATCCCTAAACAAGCCGGAAATATTGTATCTGTGTACAAGGATATCGGGGATGTTTTCTTAACCTGATATCATTTAAAATTTGGATTCTTATTTAAAGGTAGCACCACACATAGTTACTAATTATAACTGACATTTATTTAAAACTAATCTAAATTTCTCCCTACCACTTTTACTTCTTTAACAGAGAGGTGAAACATCTTGATTTCAATGCAATCTGATTGGCTGTCGGATTGATTCAGGTGTGAATATTCTCTATATTCAACAGTAATTTGGGAAACGCTGTGTAGTTAACAGAACAATTATAATATATTCAGTAGATTTAGTTGTTTCGACCCACGGGTCATCATCGAGACGCCTGACAGCGCCCTATTTGATGAGATGCC
Source organism: Mopalia kennerleyi (assembly GCA_034783855.1). Classification (NCBI taxonomy): domain Eukaryota; kingdom Metazoa; phylum Mollusca; class Polyplacophora; order Chitonida; family Mopaliidae; genus Mopalia; species Mopalia kennerleyi. The sequence goes on from JAVFBX010205968.1 coordinate 6,919, forward strand.
CAAAAACAATACTGATAAACAGTAAACATTGGTAAACAAATACTTTTCTAAACTAAAGCATATAGACAAGCAAATCTTATCTCGATAGTTCCTCCGGAACTTGTGTAACAATTTAGAGATAATCTTGAATGACTGTACCAAGAGCAAATTTCAGTCAGTCTGTCTTATTGTAGTGATCCGTAGTTCATGCTCTGAACTAAACCACTGAAAATGACATGTCTTAACAATAATCAACCATGGTTCAAATAAAGTTCCTAGTACTTCCGGTTTACGACATTGGAATGCCATAAATTGGATTCATCACGTAAACTTGTCAACATTACTCTGTTTGTCTGAGCTGGCGATCGTTAAATCTCAGGATGTTATATCAGGAGGACCGGTGACGTTACGATTGGCTTGAGTTCTAATGCCCTCTTCTCCCTGCCTTAAGTAGACGGTTTGACTGGCAGCCCTGTGCCTTGACGGATCGGTTGTCCGAATTCATGAAGGCCCCTTTGTGTAACTGTCATTACAGTGAGTGTAATTTAGAACCATTGTGATAGGGGTCAGGCAAGAATAAAGGGTAGTTACGACTACAGTCTCTTAGGTTCAACGCCCAAATTCTGAGCCAGCAGAAGCCAATTGGATTTCGGTATAAAATCACAGATGAAGGAGCCGCCAAAGCTCTCATAAAAATAGTTTAGATCCATTTGTTTAACACGATAATTTCCACGGAAGAAGTGTGTGTCCTTTTGCAACAGCTCGTCAAATTAAGTATAATTTTCGCACTGGACCTTTCATATATTTGTGTAATCAGTGCTGCTTTTCCCCTGACAAGCCTGTCGAATTTGTTCTGAGTCAAGTGCCCGTTTAAAAGACCTTAAATCTATTGGCATTTTACGAATGAAGTTAAATGAAGGTCCAATTTAAAGATTGTCCAACTCTACTTCCAGCCCACTCTTGGCAACTCCCTCTACTAATAAGTGTGGAAGAAATTGTAGAAGATTTTAGTTGCTAATTTGGTTATATAATTTCCTCTAAGACATTTATTTTTGTGTATTTGCTTTATAACTGCTAAGGCTGAGACTCGTTTGTGTGTCCTATTGAAGCGAATTCCATGGAATAGGAAATTAATTTCTCCTACAGAGTACGGCAATTCAGCGCCCTGTGGTTTTTACATTAGGATATGCTATTCGTTTCACCAGTCACTTTTGTATCAACCCACACGAGGTTCCCCGAGACGCCGCGCACTGATTGGAAAACACTGTTCTGAAAAACACAGTCTTGTTACTTTAATTGTGCAATCAAAGCCGCCGCATGTGGTACTAGTCACAGTTTCGTATTTCTCGATTCATATCATTTTTCAACGATTACCTCCCCTGTCTGGTGGATTGACCGATACGTTTGCAATAACCAATTGCAGGATCGTTGGGTTTTTTATTGTTTAGTAAAAATAGCTATTTTCAGTAGACAAACATTTTACGACAAACAATTACTCTATGTTTGCTTTTTAGCATGTAGCTCTTTTTTCCATTCTGTTGCCACCTTGCTAGTTTGTTAATAAATCTGCTTTGTTTTAAAGCTTGAATAACAAATCTAAATCGATGATTGGGTTTGTTTCACGCCAATCATTTCTGACAGCCGCTCTCTATAAAAGTCTATTTACATGAGTTAATGCCTCATTTCGTTGTTTGCTATTTATCATGTATTGGCAATTGCAAAGACACGTGTGTTCAGACGAACAAGTATGTATATGTGTGATTGCTTGATAGATATACGACACATACTAGAATGCCTGCCAATCGATCATCTCTGGGTGCATTCAAAATGAGTTACATTAGTGGAGAATTACAGGTTAACGACTCTGGTCCGCTAAGTTTATAGCCTGTATTCATTTATTGCAATTTTAATCTGCTTCTTCTTTTTACTTTGATCGGGGAATTATGAAATTTAAATGAAATTTCGACTTCTCTTGTGTTGAATATTTCAGCGTAATAATGTAGAGTTCGATATTGATAGAGGTTTCCGTTTAGTTCAACCCTAGCTGGAATTCAGTAGAATGATCACCCGTTGGTCTCATTCCGAATTAACATGTTGTATACACAATCACACACTTAATGCTGACGCCATCAAATACTGTGTTCTTTTGGTGTCGAAATTCAATGACGCTTTGATCTGAGCCGGATATATTGTACTTACTTAATGCCCGAGAAACATCTAACAAAAATTCTTGCTTGGTTTAGAAACCGAAGGCTGTGCAATCTTTGATCCATAAGCCGCCCGTCTGTGAAGTCCATAATTTATAATCTCCCAGGGAAGCAACTGAATGGTGTCTAGCTGTGTTCTCGGTAGATTAATCATTTCAAATTCACCCTGATTTCTAGCCGCATTTGTGTTCAGATTTTTTTCTCGGGAACTAACATCCTTTGGTAAGGATTTGATTTAATTAGGGGTCGATTGGAACCTTGCCGTATCAAAAGGAACGTAATCAAAGAGAGAACACTGGATATTCGCTGAATCGCCATTCCTATGCCAACAGCTCTTCGTCCTTTTTTTCTGGCAAATGTGAATACTATTAAAGAGTACATGACAATATTTGAGAGAATGTATGAATATAATTTGGACTCCCTCTTATAATAATGCGGCACAAAATCTCCCATTGAACTCTATTGTGAACTCATGTAAATCTTATACCAACACTGGCTTTCAATAAATATTCACAGAATTTTTGCAATGCATTGTCAGATATGCGGATTCTGGAGAATATAGTCGCAACTGAATAAGTGAGCTTAGATGGAAGCTACCACATTCCCAATGGACGTAAATTACTATAAATCGAACCTTGCTCCCGCGGAAACACGAGACAACAATATGCCATTATTTTCGGGATTACATAATGTAATCCAAATGACAGGCTTTTGGCAGAGTATCAAATTAACGATGTTGTATAAAATTTCTTATCGAAATGCATTCCTGGTTACTGACTGGCTAATGCCCATGACCTAATTTTTACAAATGACCTTGACCTAATCACACCCAAGGGAGGGCGAATACAAGGAACAGAATGTAGGATAGAAATAATTTAGAAGAAAGGCCTACTATCGTAATGCCATTATTCCAAATTCGGAAAAGGAACAGAAGACTTGAAGCTCCAGAGATGGTTGTAAAAGGGATAAGTTATAGTGTGTATGTTGATGTCAATGGGAGACGCGAGTTTCAAATAGTAATGCCTAGGTTAAGAACGAAATCAAATGAGCATGTGTTAACCCAGCTTTCGTATGGTTCTCTGAATTTGTGTTTTTATTTGTTTGATTTGTGGTTATTCGTCATTCTCATTACTTATATAACGAATGATTGTCCGTTTCACATCGTTGTTTGTTTAATTACGGTGGAAAACCGTTAGGAAACTTCATTGTAAATATCTCCGCCGCGATTTCCGAAGCCACGTTGTCAGACTCCTGATGGTCAACAAACGGATTCGAAACCGTGAGCGGTACATCTAAAGATCGCTCCGCTTCGTTATTGTCATTTCATTAATAGAGGTAGTCATGTCATGACTATGTATCGAACAATAGTATGTTACGAAAAGTCCACCTTACTTGATGTACCCAAATTTTCATATACCAGAAGACGTGTGTGGAAAGATGCCCATGCACCGTATGGTCTTGCTGGACCCTCGGTGGAATGGAAAAAATGTTTATTAACATTTATCAATCTAATGATGCATTTTTGAGACACTTCAGATTGGAAACTTGCACATTTCTAGAAAAGCAGTTCGTCGTAGGGACTTTTAATTTATCGCATTTTATACAGGACAAAGTGTACTAAAAATTGTGCGCCACTTTTTCAAAGTTAGGTCTAGGGTTTTTAAAAGTGTTTTCTAAAAGATATACATTTGTGGTGTTCAAAATATATATGTGGTGTAATTTTACCATTTCCTAAGATTAGGCATACAAAATAAAATACTAGATACATTTTATACTAGATACACTAGTAAAATACTAAATACATTTGTTCACAATGAATATCTTTTTCGATTTCAGCCAATTAACACACTTCATATAATATTTTTGGTAAAAGCGATTATAAAAACTATTCCCCGGCTCAGAAGGCCATGTAAAATTAACTCAGATCTACATTATGTTTTGAATACTTGCTGATTGATGGTACATAATCTGTAAGTTGCTGCTCGAAAAAAATGAATAAGCTCCGTCATTCATTAGCAAAGATGATGCTGCTTGTAATTAGTGCCTTTCACGTGGATGTGTACAATCCGAATAAAATCAGATCTGAATTACCTCCCTTGTGCTGTCGCTATTTAGATTTGAGACCAGTGAGATGGCAACAACTTATTAGGTTCACAAAAGGTCACTGTCTCAATTGTCCAATCACAGGGAAGAAGATGTTATTGGTCCACCAATCAACGTTGTTTGCAATATGATCTTGTCAAATACCCGATAAATAAAGAAATACGTTAGTACGAAAGTAAGTAAATCAATAAATCAATCAATCAATAAATAAATAAATAAATAGATGAAGTTGTAGGATTGCACTTAAATCAATCAAATCGAAAATGAAGACAATTAATCCATGTGATAGGTTTTATGAATCGATGTTGGATTATCATTAAAAGCAATCGTTTTTTTTCATTTCGGATATTTGGGTTGATCAATCACCTATTGAGTGTCGTGTTATCTGTGTCAAAACGGATAGTTACCCACCACCGGAAGAGATTTAGACAAGGGAGACAATTATATTAACTCAAACTTTACCAGGCTTATTCTTTGACCACTCACCCAAAACACTCGGCCATATTAGATGATGTAGTCCTAGAGCTTGAAGACATGCGATTCCTAATTCTAACTCTCTAATTGTCTCGTTATAACGTGTGTTATTTTACTAAGAAATGTATTTGTTCTTCAAGGTCATGACGTACCATACATTGAAACAAATCCGGACTCGTTTAATGTACAAGTATTATGTATCGGGATTCATGTCAAAGCGTTGTCGAAGCACAGCCAAATAAATCCGCTTCTTGATATAATTTATTCCAGTTGATTGTTTCAAAGCCAAACAAATGTTTAATGTAAGTTTTCAATTTATTTTCTATCTAAATAAATCATGTACAACTTGACAAATAGTCTCCTGTATCCCCGTGTTTAATGGAGAGGGATGTATATGTGAATGAGTGAGGGGGGGGGGGGTGGGGGGTTATCTG
>JAVFBX010205968.1:12125-22386 GCA_034783855.1 Mopalia kennerleyi
CCCCCCCCCCCCCCCCCCCCCCCCCCCCCCCCCCCCTATCTGATCCAGTATAGTGCCGGCATGCGAATGAAAGGATCACTTATGTATAGTAATAGTTTACCCAGAAGTCTTTGTATTGTGCTTTTCCACGCCATATCTCGGTATCTTTTTCACAGCCATACGCCAAAATGGCGATCCTACGCAGTCATGGTCTACTGCCCTATTCCGCAGCATAAAGCCCGAGGGTACGTAGCATCGCGCTCCTATGGGATCGATTTTCGCTTCTGGCGCCTTTTAACCGGCACATGTCTGATTAATTATGCATTTGTTGTAGATGTTATTATGTGTTAATTTGCGATTTGTCGCTAATCATCATGTCACATCGATCCACTCAAACGCGCAACAGAACACCTTAGCGGTTCACTGATTCAGTGGTCCGAAAATAATCTGCTTATTCCGATAACAAATGACGCTATATATATAAATGAAATTCAGCTTTGTGATATTATAAATTATATTAAATTAAAAGTTTAAGACGAACATATTAAAATCCGTTGTTTCTTGTGGTTATTTCAGGAAGGCTGGTCGCGAATTTTTTTTATGAACACAACAGTTATTACGGTAGGCGATCATGAGAGGATGACAGCCCTTAGCAATTATCGTGAACTTATGCAATGTCAGGTGGCTAAGCCGAATAACGTTTAATTGCATATCGATTAAATATTGAATTCCAATAAGATCGATACTGGAAGGGTGACTCGCTGTAAAGACCCCTCAACTTACGTATACTGAAGAATACACTACTGTTTAAACCAAACCTTTGTTCTTTGTTAACATAGTTTGATAAAAAAAGAACATTGCGCAATTGTTATCTTAATGGTGCTAATTGCCTTTTTACTATCAGGCAATTGTTAAAAATCCCAATGGAAGGCAACTTAAACTATTAGCTGATAGGAAACTTGAATTGCCGCTCTGAAAACAAACGAGAGGTTGAGGCATTGGCGCACACTTATTGCTATTTACGAGGTTTCCTCCCGGGTTCGCGGCCGTGGTACAGTGGTCGGCGAGTCGGACTTCTGATACTCCTCTCATGTTACACTTAACATTCAAAATGTTCGAATCCTTTTCTCGACTTCAGGCATACATGGGGAATCGCACGAGGTGACTGGGACGATCAATGCGTGGCTTTTCACAATATTTGTTTAGAATTTCCATCATATTTACGTAAGACTGATTTAGAATCCTTCTGCATAAAAATTAACTATCTTTGAGTACGACATTAACGTCCGTCAAACAATTTTCGCGAGCAAAAATCGGCAATGCGAAGGCATCATTGGGTTAAAATGAGTTAAATCATTAATGTGTATAAAAACCAAACATTAAACATACGAACATTCATTTAGATTTTTCCATCAAACGTTTGGTTTTGTGCATAGCTTGTTTAGTGGTCTGCTGTGGGTCGTATAACTCCCATTGATCTTGATGTTTGTAAAGAGATAAAGAATATTACCCACTAAAGACCACACACAAGTTAAGTTCAGTTCAGTTTTTTTGTACCACTGGGTACATATGTGTCTAATGCACTAGCAGCGTCAAGATGTCGGCTGTTGGTCATGTGATCCAATTCTCAGTCGTCTGCGAACTTTTGCCAAACCACAAATCGTATCAGCTAGCAGACAAAAAAATCCGAATTGCTTAAATTAGCCTGTCTTTTAGCCGTTGACTTTCAACTGATGAACCCGGTAAACAAAATCAAGCGCAAAATCGATAAATTCACACAAGCCCTTTCAGACTCGATAACGTATATGGAGAACTTAGGGTTAACATGAAGATGCCTTAGCTAATACCAACAACTTTTGGTTTATTTTGTCAACAAATATATACTAATAGTTAAGTGAAAAAGAAAAAATTTAGCTGGATAGAAACGATTCGAATTCCTTATATATTTCGTGTATACATATTTTTAACAACATCAGAATGCGCCTGGCTGATAATTCCCTGACAAATAGCTTCTAAGATTCTTTGCACACTGATATGGAAAATTTCGCCAATACTATTTTAATAGTATTCCCCAAAGTTGGATTTTTATCGTTGTGCCATTGTCTCATTTCATTTATTCATTAGTCCCATCTCTTCTTCACCTGTTCAAAGCTCCAGTATTGATCTATTTTATTGTTTGTGTGTCAATCTTCCCAAAACATTACCTACAAAGTACATGTATAGCACATGCATACATTTTGATAAGAACTATGTATTTTGTTTACTTGTATACTCCTTGTAAATTGTGGTTAATTTTATCCGTACAGTTTATTGGCTATACATACTAGATATTAGATGTAGCAGGTGGTGGAACGTTGTTGCTATCGTTACCAGGTATTTTAAAAACCTGTCATTTCATTGGGAAAACGAAATACCGGGCCGCATATTGTAATAAAGTGGATAGATGGATATTAAATTCAAGTCAATGCAGTGCTAACAGCTGAAACGATTCTGTGCATATTTTGTTAGTTAAGTTATTACCGTCTACAGCTAAGCTGGATAACAATGGCAGATGTTCTGTCGGAAACTTTTGTGAATGCTTAACAAAGTGCGTTAATGAAGGTTCCCCGAATGAAGCTCCAACTGTGTTATGCAGCTTTTGAAAGCGTTTGGGATTTCCAACTATAGTGTAAATATGATCTACGGGCGATGATGCCCGAAATAGTGTTAATTTAGTTGACGAAATGCTTCAGTGCGATGGTTGCATAGCGGCAATACTGTTAATTATTAGTATGTGTTTAATGTATACACGAATTTGGAACAATTGCGATACATTTATCGTCCAGGAATTGCCGTATATATGTGACATGTGATATGCTTGTGTTTTGCTAGTTGTTACATTACGCTTTGTGGAAAGGAGATGGTGATATATCAAATAATGTAAGTTATGAACAACGGTGAACCAGCATTCAGTATGTGTGTGTCAGAAAGTTTCACTTTTCTATGGTAAATCGAAAGATGAAAATTAATGCTCAAATTTTTGACTGAGTGTCACAACTGACAAACTTCATATTATAGTAGTAGCAAAATTAGACAATTGTGCCGCATAAATAAATACCGGATGTATTATTTCACGGTACATGCACATAAGCATGCCCAATAGTTTGTGCTTTGAGGGATAGCATGGTATCTTGTAACTATCATGCCTGAGAAAAGACATTTGACCGGAAATAACATATCGCACGTGCCACACCGGAAGGCCCCCCAGCCGCCAAAGACGAAATCACATCTGCAAAACGCAATGCGGTAAGACAGTTTTTTTTTCATATAATCTGACGTAACAACAGCATTATAGATAACAGCTTCTCGATTCTACTGGTGGTGGAACGGCGCTAGAATAGATTTTGAGCTAATCCTTCTGGTATATGAGATAATCCACTCCGTCTTTCTTGTGTCTAAATTTTGACTCTTACTATATTGGCCATCCATCTTGTGGTTCGTCAAACAAACACTCACTAAGTGTGCAGTTTGAATGCACCTTATATATAATTGCCCTCTAAATAATTTGAGCTTAATCGGTTCTCTGACGGGTTTTTAAAATATGTTTGTTCTAAATCCGTAGACACTTAAGCTTTAATCATTCATTGCTCAGTCCACTTTCCCGGTGAAATTGTATTTTTCCTGAATACAAAACAAATGTATATAAAAAAATGTTTATCCTGCCAAAGATCTGATTATATATGGTGTAATTTTTCTGTATATACGATGGACTTTTTCTGTACGACTTTTCTTCTAAGCGATGTGCTTGATTTTCTATTCATTGGGCCTATCAATGTTTAAGCATACACATATGTGTTTGATTATAGATACCAGATTGTTGTGTACAATGGTCCACGACAAAAGTTCAACACAATAGTGCTCCATTATATATATATATATGATCCTAAACTTCTTTATATATGCTAATTGTTCACTGCAATCACCCTAGAATTATAGAATGCCAAATCAGTTCGACATCAATATTTTCTTTGCAATGTCTGCGTCTGTGTCTTTTTTAATCGAAGACAGCTAGGTTATAGATCATCATCAGCCTAAGGTCTACAGACACGATTAAATCTTTAACTCTTTGTTTAAGATTTCGCTTAGTACTCGTTATGGGTTGATTATGTTCTGTGTGCCCTCTTTGATATTACCAAGAAGGCAACAATACTCCACGAAGTTCCGAGTAAAAATGAGCGATATGCGGGATGGGTTCTCCCGCCATTTGACATCACGTCGTCGGGGTAAGGTTTCAATAAATGGACAAGCTCGAAATATGGTTTTATAGAAAATCATTTCTGCGAATTAGTGTTCTGTTTATTTCGTATATTTATTTTAGACCAATTTCTAGAATCTGATAGTTCGTTCTGTAGTCAGTGGGTGGATCGTTTATCTCCAATCGTAGATAAAACTTAAAAGAAGGTATAAGGTGCCAACCATTAAACCGTATACATCCTCTGCTCTATTTTTCACCTACGCTAGCTATTATTAAGTCGTATTATTCTATACTTAAAAATAAAACGAATAATTGATTTCTTGCGTAGAGAATATGACAATGCGTCTTAATTCAGAATTATGACAAAAATCCATCTCAGACATATTTTTATATCTGTTATCGGCATGATCATTGTTGTTGCCATGGCAAACGTGACTCATCGCTCTATTCTTAGACTTCACAATAGTACTGTTCTTATGTTACATGCATGATTATAATAAATCAATGACTATTTTTACGCCACTATGATGATTTGCGACCACGCTGAAAACGGTGGGCTGTGTTTCAACATAGAATTAGGGTTATCCCCCTTAGATAAGTCATTAAATTTGCCGGAAGGGCTTACTAACGATCTAAAGATACATTAGACGTTTGTGTACAAAGCGGCCAACTTCAGATAGAATCGTGACTCTACAGTAAACAGATCTTCTGGGCGAAAAGTGGATATCTATCGGAACAAGACCATTCTATATAAAATTTTCTTTAGATTTCACAACATTAATTAGGTCTTAAGATCATTTGTAAGAATCCTTGTCTAAATCAGGGTTAGTTTTAACTGTTGCCCAAAACAAGATACACGGTTTGTCCCAAATAATAGGATGGGGGAGGGTTCACTCAATATGTCTCTCAATAAAACTAGATAATTCACGGTTTGTTCCAAACATAGGACAGGTACTCTCATTATGTCTCTCAATAAAACTTAATACTCTCTTTGTCCCAAACATAGGACTGGTACTCTCATTATGTCTCTCAATAAAACTTAATACTCTGTTTGTCCCAAACATAGGACAGGTACTCTCTATAAAACTAGATTCACGGTTTGTCCCAAACATAGGACAGGTACTCTCATTATGTCTCTCAATAAAACTTAATACTCTGTTTGTCCCAAACATAGGACTGGTACTCTCTATAAAACAAGTGAATTACAAACTATCTAAACTCGGTCACTTTTCAGTCACGTCTTATACATGGCAGTTCAGGAAACTTTGACGATTGTTGTCCACGGTAATTTTTCTTGTAATTCGTTGTGACGTCACGTTGTTCATGCTTATATTTATAACCCATCGAGTTTCCATGCCGTCGTTTCAATTACACGAGGTGTGGCGTAAAACCACAAACAAGCGACCAAAATGCTTAATCTATTCGGTGAGAGACTTCTACATGGCGGATACAGAAGATGTACCCTCAGTTTGCGTCGTTATGGGAACTTCCTTGACAACATAAATAATCTCCCCCTCCTGTTCAGCATTTTTGTCAGCTCTTAGTTTTGCTGTCCTCAACCGCGTGAGAATCCCCCGCCTGTTTTACAATATAAATACATATACTAATATTGATAGAGCCGTCAGGGTTCGGTCGAGATGGCGTAGCTTTTAAGTAAATCCAACTCGAGGCTTTTAGCAGGGGTTTCTGAGTTGAGTACTTTAGCTATTAATTTCACCTCACTATAAACACGGTGATATCACCGAATGGAGTCCAAATAATCCACTCAGTTCAATGCTGAACACGTTCCACCCGGATATAATCTGAGTAGGAAGTCTTACTCGAAATCGACTACTCAGAAAAGCAATTGCCGCGCACAGTCAGCAAGGCTAGAAATGAAATTATAGATTGGGAATGAATTGAAAATAATCCAATAGATCCAGGAATGCAGCTAAAACATGGATCTTGTGCCTAGACATCTTTATATCGTAGAAACCCTATTCTTCCGTCTAAAAGAGTCATTCCATACATAGGCGGTATAACGCAACATTGGTCAGCTAATATTTGCCGAACGAAATGTGGCTTTAACTCCGATCTATTAACCTGTAGATATCTGGTGGTATGATGTAAAATACTGTATCATATTGGCACAAGAATACCGCATTGGGCGGACAAAGAAGAACACTTGTGATCGAAATTGTCCGATGTAAGTTTGTACCAGTAGCTCAATTTAACAGGTCTGTCAGCTGAAAACCCTATTGCAGACGCTACCACACCAGCTTGATTTGTTAGTTATTTTTGATAAGCGAAATCGTTTTTCTTCACACTAATCTGCAACTGTCTGTGCAACGGTTGTGACAAATTATATGTTTTTTTCACTTTTCCCCTGTTTCCTATTTTATTTTTTATTTTATTTTTTACCTGCTGGATGTTATTCGTTTTCTAATTTGCTGGAAATTTCTTTTTGTGCTTTAATTGTTACATTTATGTTGAATTTATTTTTACGCTTACGATCGACATGGGGTAACATCTCTACAACACGTGGCTGAATTTTGTTGAGAAGGAAATTAAAGCATTTTCTCTATCAAATAAATTCCAAACAGAATAGTTAGTTTATATAGTTTCCGAACGTCTATTAACTTACACAATATAGTGTTAATCTTTATATATATAGATATTTACTTTCTTTCGTGTGTTTTGCGATTGTCAATGTTCCCAAGTTTATAAATCCGATGAAAAGTATTATGGCGGGAGTTATACACCGCAAAGTTACGTTCGGATCAAGGCTTCATCTAAAAGCTGTACTCTATAACCCAATTATTTCGTGTAACTTCACTACATGCGAACTTATCCCTAACCGATTATTCAGTACCAGAAAGTAACCAAAACCAAGAAAGCTGAAAAATACTAGCTGCGAAATAATATGATGTACGTGTTGTGTCAAAACTATGTAGAATGCGTGCACAATGGCAGGTGGGTTGTTTTGAGGCCGGAATTGCCTTGAGGCTAAAATAGATATGTTTCCCTCTTTTGAATGGTCTAAAGAGCTCTTGGAAGACCGATCGATCAGTAAGAGGAGTCTCTCTAACCAGCTGCTCTATCTGTTTTACATGACACAATCAGCGACTTTTCTGGATAGTTTTCTTACAGACTTAACACCAATTCCCTAGATTTCCACTGATAAGTTTAAAATAGTACAAGAGAATTGTAATTCCGAAGAACGATAAAATCATTTTGAAATCAATATTTAGGGGCTTTATTTTGTCATTATCAGGAGAGTAATGTATGGCAAAATGAAAATAATAAAAAAAATAATGGCAAAATAAAGCGCCGAAATATTGAGTTCAAAATGAGTTTATCGCTCTTCGGAGTTACATTACTCTAATACATGGCTCCGCATTCGCCATCATGCACTATTTGCTTTCCCACCAAACCATGTAGGCCGTGGATATAAATTAGTAGTGTGAAGGCGTTGTTAATCGTCATCCCGAGTATATGTATACATGGAGAGATTTTACAACTTTATTTATACACTACATCAATTTATTATATTCCACAGTTTAATTTTTTTTAAAATTTGGTTCTTGTTGATATAATGCCAGATGAGTGGAACAAAATAGCATCGCTTGGACTATCTTGACTTTTTTCTGGAAACTGTCGATGTACTGTTTATAGTCCGTTTCGGTCCAATTTTGCTTAATCATTGACATGTATACTGCTTAATTTAATTGTATGAAACCTGTGTTAGCAAATGTTATATAGTGTTGCTAGTTGTTTTTTAAAACCCCAAAATCAAATGAGCTGGCAAATTACCCAAATGTAGCAGATTGTATTTTCCATTTAATTCAAAGTTTGTTTTGCCTCATTTTCTATGATGATTCAACAAGCGTTCACGAAACAAGGATTTAAAGAAATCATCATTGTCAGAATTAAGCAGTTTTGGGGACAAGGAAAATATATCACAGATACATCAGGGAACCAGTCTTAATACAGGCACAATTATATGGATATTGTTTCCGAAAGCTGTAATCAAGCTGGAGACTGCTGTGTTCAGGCATAGATGGATGGCTGTATCGCAGTATAAATTTCCTAATATACCACATATACCATCGCCGTTAATAACACCCCAACGACAAATAATAAATCAGTTAGTCAACCTCGCGACATTATCTGACCATCAAGCTGTAAAATGTGGTTTAAATACGAATTTATTTAAAAGGGCAGAAGTGATTATTTGTATTTTATTTAAATTTTTAGGACATTCATAGTATTCATGTTTGTTATGTGCCGCAACAAGATGAATACATACATCCTTCTAGTAACTGGTTATAATTCTATGCATATATGAATAAGATGTAGATATGACCCTGGGCTGATTTGCAATGTTTATGGCGCCCAGTTATTGGATTATACGAACCGAAGCGTCTTGGGAAAATGAACCGAAATTCGTTAGAAGCTTGCAAGTCACCGAATCCTATCCCAAATGACCAAAACGGTTGCTAGATGTACATTACAGGCATACCGAGAACTGTATCTTAACCGGATGTTAGTTAAATATGTTACATTAGCTTCATTTTCTTTATAAGGTTTCTACGTCTGCCTGGATAAAACCGTTATTGTAGACTATTGTGAAAAGCTGGGACTATATCTCTTGTGAAGGGTTATTGTTTAAACAATACGATATCTAGGATTTGAGACAATACTATACAATATCTTCTAGATATTGGGCTACAGTTTAGTGCTGTAATCTGGATTTGAAACGGATTGGTGAATTTCGCAATACTTTTTTTAACTTTTGAGGGTTCCTTGTTTTAAAAGACCACATCTGGGATTTAAGACAAAACTTGACAATGCCTACTAGAGATATGTCCACAAACAGTTACGTGTTCTGGATTTGAAACAGAATTATGGATGCTGGTAAGATATATTCGCTTGTGTGAAAAAATACGACGGTGGATCGGTGCAGTCATTTCGTAAACGTTCATTTTTCTTCAAATGTGTTTGTAACTCAGGAATAACAACAGAAACAAATCGGATTCATGTCTCTTTTAGGACTTACTCGGAGCAACTAACCTATAACATTTACCGTTAATCGACCGCAATTTTGTATCCAAACCGCCCGGATGTGTAATTTACGAATTCAGTCCTGTAAGTGAAATAACTTGAAGTAGAATTGTTCCACCAAACAGACTAGGATTTCTCTTCAGATGAGAAACAGAATTACACAACAATAACTATATAACAATACTACATAACTATATAGAATTTACTGGATATGACCTTTTTCCTATTTAAAAAAGCAACTGATTGTCTGTTGCCCTGTATTGCTTGACAGCTGTTTACGCGTTCCATCTACAAAAGATTCTAAGGTATACATTAGGATTGTGTTATCTATAATTGTTTGCCGTTTCAAAACGGCATTTCTGACGAATAAGCCAGGTCAACATCGTTTACAGCATTGCTGAAGATTTTGCTTCGGGGAATATATTTCCTCACCAGACAAGAGACTGTCATTGCAAGGGAATTAACTCCATGTTTTAAACGACTGGTGTGAGTGATGTAGTAAAAGGTGAAACTGCTGGTTAAGGAATAGAAATATGAGATATCAATATGCACAATAACTAGTCGATGACTGTGTATTATCACCACAATAGGGGAGCGGCTTTCATGCACAATATATCTTTGTTTTGCGCAACCCTCATCCATTTGTGTGTATACACATCGATGGTAATGGAAACTATATCGTATACAAGCTTGACTTGTCTGGAGCGTTAACTGGTTTCCGAAAGTCACAGCAATGCCTAGACATGGACTAAGACATGGCCAACATCACTCCAAGGGATCCGGGCACCAGTCATCGCATGGATCCTCCGGGATGCATATGTCTGTTGGAGAATTTGTGACTGGGGGGTAAGATGTGCATTATCTAATTTAAGTATAAAAGAGTCTTGTATTGTCTCATTTTGATATAGGGTCCGCGGCGGTGACGTATTGGTTAGCGAGTGCGCTTTCAAACGCCTACTTCGATGTACCGTTCACAGGATCGAGTCCGTCTGTCGACCCTCAGGT
>JAVFBX010205980.1:1922-12266 GCA_034783855.1 Mopalia kennerleyi
AAGAGTGGAGCTCATTTTAACATTGATATGCCTGTCTGTTACAAATTCTGAAATAAATATAGGTAGGCGACCTCTCAGTCCCATGTCTGAGAGGTCTTTTAAAATTCGATGTTTCCATGTTGTTGCGTACGCCTTCTCAAGATCGAAGAAGACCGACACATGATGTTCATTTTGTATAAAACCATTTCTGATGAATGTCTCGAAACGGACCAGGTGCTCTAGCGTTGACCGCCCTTGTCTGAAACCAGATGGGATGTTTGTCAGTAAGTTTTGGTCCTTAAGAACCCAGACCACACATAGCTGGTAAGGACTATGGGGCGGTAATTATGAGTATCGGTGTGATTTTTACCCAGTTAAGGAACTGGGATTATAAGTGACTCACTCCAGGATTGCGAGAATGTATACACAGTCCATATCTTATTACATAACTCCAAGAGCTGAAGGTGGAACATGATTCAGAAGCTTATAGTATACAGCCAATAGAGTAATTGGCCCTATGAAGTGCAGATTTAAGATACTCGGCGTTTAATGTGGTATTTTAATCCTCCAGGTTTTCAGAAGCACAATTTGGCTTGCTCCTCTCCTTTCTGGCCTTTATCCTATGAAACTGTGGTGAGCAGTTTGCAGAGGATGATTTTTCAGTAAAATTAACGGCAACTCCCTCGGAAGGAGAGGTTAGCAAGCCATTGCCTTCCTTCAGTTGATTATCTTAGGTTTATTGTCTTTACCTTTAAGTTTCTGGATCATATTCCAAACCTTACGCATAAGTAAGACAACACTTGCGTCTCTTGGTTTTCAGCGTGCGCTTAGTTTTAGCTCTAGTTATGCACACTTGGCTCAAATTGCCTGGCAGTGGATGTGTCTTTTATGACATTTTTGCAAACATTATCATACTGGGGTTTTCTTTTGGACTTTGGGTTTGTCGAGGCCTTTGGGATGGTTCTGTCAGCAACAGAGAGTAAAATATTACTAAAGATTTATATTTGATCTACTGCTGGTAAAACGATCTGTAGGCCGAGCTTTTCCGCACAGATCGTTTCAAATGAGTGCCAATGTGCTGTCAAATTTTCACCTTGGTATTCTTTCCTACGAATTGGATGAGAGATGCTCAAATGAACCACGCATTGTTAATTATAGATCTATCCTATGCAGTTTGACAACTAAACGCAAAGCAAGTAAAATAACCCTGACGAGACCCTGAGTCTCCAGAAACCAAATTAAGGATACTTTTAAAACTAAAATGCAATATCGTGGCCGTAAAACCGAAGCTTGTTGACAAAAACTTCTTAGTTTATTTGATACTGTTATGCTATGTCATCTCCTAAGATATTTATAATGTCTTGTTGCTTTGGGTGAGTAGATACCATGGCTGATAACTTACCGGTGTTACATGTGTCGCCTGAAAACCCTTCCATGCAGCCTCCTGGACAAACTCCATTTTCCTTGGCACAGGGGAAGTAAGCACAGTTCTCACTGCAGTTAAATACACAGTTATCTCCCCATTGCCCCTCCGCACACCCTAAAATAAAACGTTTGCTGGTTAGTATACGACCCATCACATCAACACATTGCTCTCTACGTTAACGATGCCTATTTGTATTTTGAACTAGTTTCGTATGCTTAATTTGGTTTATAAGGAATTTTTGTCATAATGAGATACAATTTAGGCTAAGTAGCTGATCTATTGTCTCTATTGTTTCTATCTTAACCATTCAGTACAAACTTTGCTTCAAATTGTAGATAATTAACATTAGAATGACTAAGATTGACGGAACATTTCAGCATGTTTACACTGACTAATTAACTGTATGCCTAAACGCTTACAGTAAGATGAACTTAACACGACACAAAAAAGAACATTGCGGGGAATGGGAATCCTCAATGTGCACATAATGTCCAGGTATGCTAACAGAGTTTTACCAACAGTAATAACAGGAATCTATTGGAGGTAGTGATGAACTCCATCACATAATCAACAGGTTTATTATTTTCGTCTTTTGTCATTTCGTTTATTCCACAAAGTAGAGTGTTCGCATTTATTATAGCATCATATTCTTGTATAAGATTTTGAATCTTCCGTAAATATTTAAGTCTGATATTGACATAGTTACCACAATTGAAAATGTAATCCTCCACAGGTTTATATTTATGTCCGCAACAACATGCTGGATTATCACTAACAAAGTTTGTGCGTAGCCTGCTCCAAATTATATTAATTACCCTCGGGCGATGATAAAAATGACTCGGAAGGAGGCACAATGCCAGACATGTAAACAATACAATTTTCAAGAATTTCAGTTGAAGTAAATTATTTGATATGTCCAGGAAGGTTATTCCAATTTTAGACAGTTGATGGGAAGAAAGACTGCCAGAGTTTATCATTTTTCGGTGGTTCAAGGTCAGATTCCAAATAAAGCGCATGATTTGATGCACTACGAGTTACTCCTGCAATGATCCCCAATGCTTCTATCTGAATTCTCTCTAGTATTTGTTCAGAGACGTGATCAAGATTGTCCCATACAGCATCTGCATATTCTAACGCCGGGTGGCTAAAACTCTTATACATTGTTTCAATGGATTTGCAGTCAAATTTGTATATAAGGTTTAGCATAAATGACAACTTTATGGTGACACAATTTAATATCAAAGACACATGTGCGTCACAGCTTGCCCTGAAATAAAGTACATCAACCAATGTTACCTCCTAGATCATTAATATATATCAGAGACAGTAGTGGGCCCAATACAGACCCTTGGGGCACTCCAGCATTTATATTTGTAATCGTGTGATTCCGATCCACCCATAACCACTTTATGTTTTTCACCGGTTAAATAACTCTCAAACCACGCCAAGATCTTTCCTTAACACCGTGTCTTCTATATTTGTGCAACAAACCAGCGTGCCAAACTCTATCAAATGCTTTGATATAACGACAAATACAAATTGTACTTCTTTTGTTGTCGTCTAGTGCCTTGTTTAAATTGTGATAGAGGTCTTAAAGTTGCGTGACTGTTTAATGGTTCGGTAGGAAATCGGACTGAAAAAAAAAATTGCTTCCGGATTTAAAGATAGGAGCAACAGGTGCTAATTTCTAATAGCTGGAGAAAACGTTCATCTACATAGTTAAATTCAAATTACGCAAAATTAGTAGAACATAATTTTGCGTAACAGATGTCGAAGGTATCTTTGTTTATCTCGTCGGCATGTGGCAAAGATGGGCGAGAATCATCGATCATAAAAGATTTACGTTAGAAGAGTTATCATATCAAAAATAGCCATCCTGGTGTTTAAGTGGCGGGACACAAAATAAGTTTTTATAACATCATACAGATAGGGAAGATTAACAAGTGTGCCACCACTCTTTAGAACGGAGACCTTTCGTTTTGATTTTGTCGCAAATATTATTATAGGGGTTTTCCTTAGCACATCTCACTAAGTGAACGGCGCTTTGTATTTTGAATTTCGTTACGTCTTCCGCTAACTTAGTTTTTCTGGATTTTTTAAACACACGATCACGAACCCTCGTATTTCAGAGGTGCAGTTATCCAGCATTTGTCTGAGGTCGGTAGATTGGTTTTGATGGAATCGCACTCTTCGCTGCAAACATCCATAATGTTTTGTGTATAATCACATTTAGTGCGTCAGTATTGAATACATTTTCCCAGTTTGTCTGGAATTTTTTTTCAGAATTTATAGTTGCCAATGTGCTCTATTTAAGTCCCCAATGGTTCGACTATATAATTTATAAACTTACGTCCAAAATAAACTTTACCAGAGTTTGAAATCACTCTTGCTCAAAAACAACAAAAGATACATGTATGAAGTAATGTGTATTGGGGAGATCAATATATCAACATAATGAACACTGAAAATGACAATCATACCGTGACTGAGATTGACGGCAGAGCCTCCCCCCTCCTCGGGTGTGGTGCAAAACTCGTGCTTTCAGAATCATGGACAATAGGCAGAGTATATAAACAATCGCTCACGGTTGGCTGGAGAGTGTGGTCGTTGTCGAACACGAGTCCCAGAGGTATTCTATGGGGGACATGTCGAGTGAGCGTGCAAGCCACGGCAGGACGTTGACGTTGTTGGCTGCGAGGAAGTAAGTGACAACTTTGGCTGTATGGGGTCTAGCGTTGTAAAACTGATAAATGACACCACGGGGCTGCTGTTGGAGGAATGGTAGGACAACTGCACGAAGAATATTATCCATGTAACGCTGAGCTGTGAAGTTTCCGTCAATGATGACCAGCGGTGTCCTCTCCTTCCCACATATCCCTCCCCACACCATAACACTCAGGAACTGAATTCAGAGGTGCAAGGTACGCAAGTACCGGTCATCATGTGGCGTAGTCACCCTGCGTGGGGTCGGTTCTTGGCCTGTCAGTGGGCCGCCCTGTCTGTCTGTAACCTTGCATCAAGTTGGTAACGGCAACACGGGAGCAGCCGAAGGTTCGTGAAATATGGGCGTGGGTGGCTCCCATCTATACCATACCCAAGGCTCGTTCACGTTGTTCGACTGTGAGTCGTCGAATTTCTTTTGTTTCTTTTGCCGTTGCAATCATTTTATTCCCTTACCCGTACGTGCATTTGCAGTTGTCCGTGGTGCACGTGTTTTAATTTTTTCGCGTGTTATCTCGCAAATATGAACCAGACAATTGACCTTTTCTGCATACACTATTGGTGTATTAAGGTTATGTGTTTTAGATAGAATTCATCGAAAAAAAATTATACTTTGTCTGAAATTTATATTTTCAGTTGGTAAAGTTTCGTTTGGACGTCAGTTTTTTGGGGTCAGTGGGGACCGGAAATAAGAAATGTAGGACAATGGTCGCTACAAAATGGCATTACAATAACTGATGATTGTACTGTGGCTGGCATATTACATATTACAGGGCCACCAAACTGTTAGAAACCTGACGCATAGGCTCGTCAATAAACTGAGTGAGACCGAAATTGTGTATGATATCAAGTAAATAGTGTGATTTTCCCTTGAAAAAATCCTCATTTAGATCAGCCAAATTAACAACATTTTTATCATGATTCTGGTCCAGCGCTAAGTTTACTTTATCTGCGAATATATACCAAACTTCAACAGAAGTGGTTGGAGGTCTGTAGTATGCAAATACCAGATTGCGGATTTCTATTGTAACATGCACCTATAATCGCCTGGACGATGACGATCTATCGCACAACAATCTCTTGTATATATTTGGTCGACCAAGATAATACGATAAAGGTTTCTAATGTGCCAAGGTTAATACACCCATGTCTTAACTTTGGCTGGGGAAGATGTATACCACCACGACTCTTTTGAATTCTTCAAAAAGGAGATGACATATATTGGACACGTGGTACGATATACTAGTAAACACTAAATGTGGTGCGTGAAGTTAGACACAGAAGGTGGGAACTAAGAGACTGTGCCATACAAAAACTGTGACAGGACAATTCACAGCACGTCGTTCACACCACACCAAACGATCACTTAACAGCATTAACTAATTTATCATTTCCCGATTTCAATAAACCGTTTGTTCTGGAAAATGAAAAAAATAATTGTGGGTTTGTTGCCGTCATCATCCATGAACAAGAATGAAAATTGTATGCTGTAGTGTATGCTTGAGGAGACTGACTACAACCGGAACGTCAAAATAGATATTCAAGCCATGTCACGCCGCTTAGTGTAATAAAAACGCTTAATGTAAAACTTATTACACTAAGCGTTGCGATTGCAACACTAAGTGTAATACACTTGAATTATTACATTAAGTGTCGTTTGTGAACAAATGCACCGCTTAGTGTAATAAATCTCGGACTTGAACCGCAACCACATTAGTTTGAATTTTAATATGTAATAGACTGTAGCGAAATTGTATGTAAAGGCATGTTGACCTATAAACTTCCCTTACATCGTCTACCAAATGCCCTCCACAAAAACTATCAACAGAATTTTGAAATTCAATGTAGTTTACTCATGGCAACACTTTAAAATCACAGGTTTTGATTAGGACGGTGTTGTGAAATAGCAGATACACCACTCACGCAAATTATTGAAATTTTGAAAATGTAAAGAGGTCATAATTAGTATCACAATTTTCGCCTGAAAGAATTGGGGTTGGGAGTAACTTGCACTTTCGGCGCCTACCTACTTGTAGTAGAGAAATCTTTCTACCTCTGATTTATACTTTAGACGGTCCTTAAAAACAGAAATGAAAAAAACCCTACAAAAACCAACACTCAGGTTCCGCTGTCAACTGATGCACATCCAACTGTCGACTTAGGTGGAAATTGAAAAAAAAAACCCAGAAGACTAGAGTTGTTTTTGAATGGTATTGAATATATGAACCCCAAAAATTCATCTCTTTCCCATCAAAAGAAATTGTAGAAATCGTAGGTTTGGTTTGAAACTTGGTAATTTTGAGAGTAGGGTCTTGGAGGAGAGGGGTCGGGGACGCACAACCGCATTACACACAGATTTTTGTCGCCTAGCGAAAATATTCAGTAGTTTATGAGCTACTGTTGGAACCAAGTGCCAAACAAATCCCAAAAGCCGACATAGATGTTACTAAATGTGGTCTAGCGAGCGACCAGCTATATACTTCACTTAAAAGTAATGTGCTAGCGTATAAATATTAATAATATCTGCATGTTTCACAGAGACACCATTTATTATGATATATGTTTTTATGTTTTTCGATCACAGTATATTTATTACACTAAGCGTGTTATTTGCAAACATGACGAATTTTAGTGCTGCGTTCGCAACGCTAAGTGTAATAATTATTACACTAAGCGGCAAATGCAAGGCTTAGTGTAATAAAATTACACTAAGCGGTGCATTTGCAACGCTTAGTGTAACATTATTACTCTAAGCCTTGCAGTCGCAACGCTTAGTGTCAGAAGAGAAGAGCAAATAGCTCAAGTATAGCTCAAGGAACTGCGATTTCAAGTGCATTCGGGAACACTCATATTCCATCTGAATTACAGGATGTTTGTCTTCAAACACTCTACACTCCGGTGAGTGACATAAATGCAGCTGTCGACAATAAGCTTAACAACAACGCAACTGGTCTACATAGTTGGGAAACATCAACCATGGAGCAAAACTGATATGATGACCAAGTCATTGGAACGTTCATTCAAATTAGGACGAATGTATTATCCTGTAAGCATCCATCTTACTTTTAACAATTATGAAATGTTTACATTGAGTATTTTTTATCAAAGTAACCTCCCCTGACCGCAAACGTAACCATGACAACAATTGCAAACACTCATGCCAAAACTTGTGTTTTCCGTGCTCTAATCTCTTAGCGAGTGTGAATCAAACACATTTTAAATTTTTTGAATTTAGCTTATATGTTCAATTCTTACTCTAAATTTTTATTTTGTGTATAGAAAAGAGAGTTTGAAGATATAATGGCCATGTCTGTCAGGCCACGACGAAGAAGTCAGCCATTGTCGCCGTTGAAAAATTTATTTGACATATATATACAAACTAATTGACACACAGGACAAGCAATATATATTTGTCTTTGGCGACATACCGTTGTGCTGACAGGACACGCAGGTAGGCCTGATGGAAAAATACTTTTAGTCTAAGTTATCGCTAACGATATAAAGTCCAACTCACAGACACACATGACGTTCGCTGGACCCCTGTGCTCCGTTCATGCAGTGCTCCTTCACAATTTTAAATATTTACGTACAGTCCAATATTGAAATTATACCACAGTTTTTTGATAAAACCGTCAGACTATGTTTAAGCAATTCTTCTGTAATTCATTACGAAAAGATATCAGTTTAGCAGTAGGCCTGCGGTACGTGTCACTGTTTTAATATAATGATGATCGACTAGTTAAGTGAAGGTTCGCGTCACCGCCCATACTAAGGCAAACAAGTCATATAGTGACCGCGTCATCGCCCGTACTAAGTTAAACAAGTCATACAGACAGTGTCATCGGTCATACTGAGTTAGTTATACAAGTCTGAATGACCTCGTCATCGACCATACTGATTTATACAAGTCATATGCGCCGAGTCATCGGTCACTCTGAGTTATACAAGTCATATAAACCCGCTTACCAGCCATATAAACTGTTCTCCGGTCATATTGAATTATTCAAGTCATATGGCAGACCGGTCAAAGTAAGTTATACAAGTCATAAAAGCCGCGTTACCGGCCATACTGATTTATAGATGTCACATAGACCGCCTCACCGGTCATACTGAGTTATCCAAGTAATATAGACCGCGCCACTGGTCATACTAAGTTATACCAGTCATATAGACTGTGTAATGCACCGGTCATTTAAAAATTGACGATCACGTTTTGCAGTTCTATCGGTGTATACACTGTCAACTGAGTGTGGATACTAAGGATACTAAGGAATCGGTCGAAAGTTGACGCAAAGTTGGCGGAGCTTGTGTTGCGACAGTTTGATTTGGTTCGGTGCATCCTGATGAGTTCGAAGAAGAAACAGTGGATATACTAGCAGAAGGCACAAATTTGGCTTGGAGGACGTCACTCATCTGTCTTTGCTGGATAATTACATGATTGTGTTTACTCAAAGTATGTATCTCTCGATAAGGCTACATGATGTCTTTGTGTGAGTAGTCGCCAAAGACTGTTTTAGTAAACTACCGGTGGTTTTAGCAGAGAATTATCAGAAAAAAACGTTAACGCTGAGGCAAAAAACAGCTGTTGCGGTCAGTTGAAATTCTATAGTTTTACATTCGTTGCTGCCATTGGCAACAATTCATCAGCACCATGCATGGTATTTCACTTCAGTAAACTAAAGACATCACTGCAAATGCTCAAGAAGTCTTATAGATGTACTTTAATTGAAATTTGCCTTAAACCCACCGATTATGGTTTCAACAGTGCCATTAGGTATTATGTGTGTGTGATAACCAGACACTGAACATAACGCAAGGCTGATAGGGTTTATTAAAGAACATATTTAATAATAATAGATCTTCTGGTGCTATGGTAATGGATATTCTGGGGCAATCTTCAAGGGTCTTTCGAATCTATGGAAGTGTGTCTTCTTGTATAATTTTATGTTGGCCTACATTACACATTGTCAAATTTGTATTCATCTGATGTTTTGTAAGAAGTAGAGCCCCCCTCATGACTTCCAGGTTAGACATAAATGGCGCTGGTTTAACCCAAAGTTCCCAGTCGGTGCTGAAAAGCTTGACGGTAGTTTATGGTTATAAATTGGCGATATCAGGCCTAAGAAGAAGGCAACGAAGGCAATATGTTGTCATATAAGTCTGAAAGGGCTCGCTCTGATGGCTATCCTTTTTGAAAACACGGTCTGAGTTATCGACCGTTACACAATCGCACATTAAACATAGTTCAAGACACAGCCGATAGTATGCTGCAAACTGGTAACTTTGGGATAAATCAGTACCATTAATGACTTACCTGGAAGTCACGAGGGGGCTCTAAAAAAAAATCAAATGAACACAAATTAAACGATTGTGTCATTTAAGGTTGGTTCAACTTGTTGGTGTCTTTAAAATGTGTTTGTTTGTTTCATTGGGGTGACGTTGCTATCTTTTAACAGGGAATTGGTTTGATCAACAGCTGAATGACGTCATAGTGTATTTATACAGCTGACGACGATCACACAATTAACGCCGTATTGGCGAATATCACTGCATTCAAAATGGTCCTGGTTTAAGACCGAGCAGTCTGTACGTATGTCATGGAGGTCAGACAGCTTCCGGTTTTAATCAAATGTGATATCACCAGGGATTATAATTATCTGTCTTGCCTGAGTTTAACGTAGACTGTTGGTAGCACCATTTTAGTTTTGAGGTCGCTGGGATCGGTTAATCTGCAGACGGCGGATTTAAAAAAATCGGTAAAATCCTCGACTACCGCCTACCGCGACGTATGACAGATACCTCGGTTTACGAAATGAATAGAAATGTAACTTACGTTTACAGGGGTCGCCTTTAAAACCAGCAGCACATTCCCCTCCAGGGCATCTGCCGGACATCTTGTTACAACCTACACCTCCCAGACAGTTACACTTATTGAGGCAGTGCTCTCCCCACTTACCCGCTACACATTCTGAATGCATAAACAATTAAAAACAATTGAGTAAGACTCATAAATCCTTTTGCCGTGAACTGTAATATTTTGTTGGGCCAGCATGAGTAATAAAAACATATTCTCACATGAGAAGGCTAAATTCGTCTTTTATCATCTTTATATAGCTAATATAACTTATATAATTACTAAACTGTATTTGAACACAAAAACAACAACATAATTGTGTCTTTAACCATAACTAGGCTACATTTAACCTTGTTAACATGAC
>JAVFBX010205991.1:0-12266 GCA_034783855.1 Mopalia kennerleyi
ATACAAAACATAAAACTGATGTTTGCAGTCAGATACAAAACATAAAACTGATGTTTGCAGTCAGATACAAAACATAAAACTGATGTTTGCAGTCAGATACAAAACATAACACTGATGTTTGCAGTCAAATACAAAACATAAAACGGATGCTTGCAGTCAGATACAAAACATAAAGCAGATGTTTGCAGTCAGATACAAAACATAACACTGATGTTTGCAGTCAGATACAAAACATAACACTGATGTTTGCCGTCAGATACAAAACATTAAACGGATGTTTGAAGTCAGATACAAAACATAAACAGATGTTTGCAGTCAGATACAAAACATAACACTGATGTTTGCAGTCAGATACAAAACATAAAACTGGTGTTTGGAGTCAGAAACAAAACATAAAGCTGATGTTTGCAGTCAGATACAAAACATAAAACTGATGTTTGCAGTTAGATACAAAACATAAAACTGATGTTTGTAGTCAGGTACAGAACATAACATTGATGTTCGCCTTTATTGTATCCTCATTTATATAAATTAGACATACTTTTGAACAGTACCACTGCTTAATCCATACAAACAGTCTTCTCGTCAATTATCACGAGAGCTGATTTGGTCTGTCGGGGTAGATCAAGGACCTTACGTCACACTTTTATCATCAGCATATAACCCAATAATAAAAGAGACAGTATTTTTTGGTGGTTATGGTAAGGCGTAGCCCTCATCAGGAATGACAGTCAGACTGGGGCGACACAATGGTCATTGATCTACAGTTATAGAGGGACGTAATCCTCAAGAGTATGTTGAAATTTTTTTTTCTGCATCCTATTCGAATTAAAGAATGTATATTTCATGCATTAAACAAGGTTTATAATCCGGTCGAGGAGCCTGTGAGAACAACATACTTGTTACTCATCGAACAAGCCGATAAAACACGATCGGCTTGAGTATATGGATCTATGTGCGTGATTAATGTCTGAACCAAATTACTGACAAATCACTCCGATAACAGCACGAAAATGAAATTTAATTTGCAAATTTCACGCATTTTAAAAAACATTCGATCCCTACAGACAACTTACGTGACTTACATATTAAAAAGACTGACTTAACAGCTTAAAAATACAGTTACTAGTGCGGACATGTTAATTACATCTGTAAGATAATGTCTTGAAATGGAAGCGAACGAGACGACCCGGGGATCTGGTAGAGATTGGAAGCACTTAGTGATACCATTTAAGAAGCAACGGGCGGACTTGTTTTGGAAATTGTACTGGAATTGTTCTGAAAAATCTAGGTGGGTGGGTGGATGGTTTGGGGGGAATGATATTATTAAAAGAAAAATCAGAATAAGGCATTTACCATGATGAAATGTTCGATATCCGAGAGTAGTCGTGTTTTTGTAAACCAAAGACCAGTCCAACCGTATAGATGGACAAATCATTCTGCCTTTAATCGTGTCGTTGGATTTAGTTCATTACGAAGGCTGTTTTGTCGATCTCAAGACAGGTCAAGACTTTACACGTCGCCATTCTTCCTCTTACTGGCAGCAAACCGAATAGTTTAATGTTAAATCAGCGTCAGTAAAGCTTCGCCGATTGAATGCCCATCTCACAGTGGTGGTAACATCACCACAACAGTATTATAAAGAACAGCTAAATACTAGAAACTGTTTGATTGGAGCCAGGTGTTTCTGTGGCTGATATATGAGAGTGTTCCCAACTAAATCGAGGTACGCTCTGAACGTTCTATCTGCTGTACCACTATAATTAATACAATATTTTATGAAATAAGGTACTTTTGAATCAAGCTGCAAACTGACTTACTTGTTTTCCATAATTTGCAGAAAACATGTGCTTCATGGAATAAGAATCGTGGCAGGAATACCTTGTCATAGACCATGCTTACAACATACCATGTCGAGCGTCAAATCTACAATTAACAAATCTATGTAAATCAGTTGGAACGTTAATTTAAATAATGGTGTAAAACTTATAGTCAAAGAACATGCAACAAAAGATATGAATTTATATGACAATGATGGATCCGTTTCGCAGATTTTGATAATAAAAGGGCAAACTGTGATTCCTCCGAGAACAGAACAATTCTGGCAGTTCATGCATAATTGTATGGTTATTCCATTGTAGATCATGTCTTGTGAACAGCGGTATTTGTTTTTATAGTGTCAGTTAAACAAAGCATGTCTTTGTTTTGTTTTGTCAGTCAATCAATCATTCAATCATTAATTCATTGATTCATTCATTGATTCATTCATTGATTCATTCATTGATTCATTGATTTATTGATTCATTCATTCATTCATTCATTCATTCATTCATTCATTCATTCATTCATTCATTCATTCATTGATTCATTCATTCATTCATTCATTGATTCATTCATTAATATTCCCTATCTAAATTACGCCCCATGAGGTGGTACTTATGCAAATGCTCTATAAAAACTATTTTTTCTTAAAAAACGTGCAGTCCGTATTTCAACTTCACTGGTCGTGTTGCACATAGGCCTACTGGTCATCCTTCAAGACTAAATTAATTGTCATTGGACAAGCTTCATCTTCTCTCAAGTCTTATAATAACAAATAAATGTATGTACCCTCCACATCTGCTACGTCATTTCTTCACTACTTAAACTTCTATTCATTAGTATTCAACTTGAATATCAATCCAAAATATATATAGATAATTCATTTTGGTTGCTAATTCGTCTTGCTTCTTTGACATATCTGGCCTTTAGGAGTGAATTCTAATTCTAATATCTAAAAAAATCACATACTAAATAATATTAATAATAACGTTGTGTGACTACAAATTTTCTCTTTGTTAATTTGGAAACATTTCTTTCGCCTTATAGACTTTACCCTCCCACCTCTCCCGAACAATATTTCCAGTTGTTACTTTAAATAAACGGTATAAATCACTCGTATTTGGCAAATAAATAAACTGGTTTGTTTGTGAAATGATTCATTATGTTAGAAGTGAAGTCTGCAGAACCATTTTTCATCAATGTACAGTGAATTGTTTTCCGTATAGTCAAACGTAAATATCTTTCGCAGTAAAATATATGCTGCTATTTCAGTAGCTGCATTTGGTGAAAGGCTCAGTGTTGCCTACAGAACAAAAGCGCAGCGGTAGTCAATTGTTATTGGTAGAGGTTAATTAAGGTACTCCAATTTTAAACCTAACAAAGAGCGAACTTACAGAGTCAACGGAAAGTTAAATTGCTGCACTGGGGTTCGACAAGGTGAAGCAAATAGTCCAACATTGTTTGTTAGATGTTACCATCCCTATAATTTATGATCAGCTGAAGTTTATTAACCTATTTATTATTCTCAAGGCAAAATTATTGAATGGGCGAATTTGCTTTGAAAAACGAGTAGTAAAATGGTTTGCCGTGCGGAGGCGTCGCCATGGTTACGGATGACCGTGCTTTAACCTCGTGTAGCTGTGTGATTGACAATTCATTTCTCTGGTTGTCTGGACAACGGCGAACTACACGCTGCGGATATAGTGTTAATTATCTTGTTGTTAACTATAAATGTAAACATACTGTAAACATCGAATGGCGAAGATAATCTGTATGGATATAAATTAAATTGCTGAAGACACGTTAAAATCACAGAAGTCTGAAATACGGTTTAAAGCTTTACATATCATCTGTACAAACTGCAGAAGTTTCACTGAAGGAAACTTGAAATTCGTTTAATTTTGCTTAGTTATATTCTATTAAAATATATATGCCGATTCTTATTATTACTCTTTTCTGGCCTCAAACATTATATTTATTTGTATTACCAACAGCGTAGAAACTGAGAATGTTGAACGTCAGGAGAACTGGACATTCGTCAGTCTGTTGAAAGAAGAGTAAAATCTAAAAAGTACATCTTGCTATATTTGATTCATGTAAAACGCTATTAAAATTAATAACTTTGTTATGTTATAATTCTATTTCAAATAGCACTGGACCTGCGACCGTGGCTTAGTGGTTAGCGAGTTCGCTAATCCTAATGAAATTTAGCGATATGTATTGCACATGTTACATGGGGAGGGAGAGAAATACCCGTATGCGTTGCAAGGACACAAAGCAGTACCCTGGTCCAAGCTTGTGGGAACCGGTGGGGCTCAGATCTGGTTGGGTTTCTGTCCACACGTACGTTACACAGGGGAAAAATCAATACTCATTTCAACGCGTAAGTTTTAAGGAAATAAGTTGTACCCCGATCCAAGCTTGTAAGAACCGGTGGGGTTTAGATCTCGTTGGTTTTTCTGTCCAGGGTCTTCCTAGATAAGGACAGCATAACCTACCTGGACTTAATGTTATGACAATGATAAGGATAAGTTGACAGATTATAATTTACTTCCCTGACATATAAATCGTGGAAACCGGTGTACATGTGACCTGAACTCTAGAACTCATCCGTTATTAGAAATATTCTCTGGTGAAAATGTTATTTTTGATCGGTTTTCATAGCGACTTTGTTTATTTTGTCCAGGATTTGCGTACAATGAACTTTTTGCATCGCTTAAATACAAAACAATTCTTTTTGAATGTAAGATAAACACATTTGCAAAACTGGGCTCTGGGGATAATTCTTTAATAAGTCTAACTGTGCAAGGACGATGTCTGAGACACATTTTAAAGTATTAAACAAAATTTTTAAGAAATCAAAGTTCAAACTTCTTTAACTAAGAAATCTTGTTTTGTTTTTCATTAATACTGAAAGCTATCAGATAGATTATATAAAGATACTCAAACTTACAACTGATGGTGTTCGAGTCACGAGTCATATGCAATCGTATTCTCGCGAGAGTTTCTATAGTGGACGAGACTAAGACAACTCTCGTACGCTATACCAGGTTATTGCGCATTCATTTCCACCAATACTTGGGGCGACGTATGCCACAGACCAGAAAATAAACAAAGTGCAAAACAAGATGACCCGGGTGTATCTTAGAGTCGATGTCTCGACGTAGGAAGTAGAGTCGATTATATTTTTTAGGATGAAGTAAGATGCTTACACTGCACTTTTTTCTAACCATTTAATGTTCGTCTTGATCAAGTCAATTTTATATTCTTATGTATGCTTGCTGATGTTCAGCAAAATTGCATAGCAGTCCTTAAAGTGTTGTTAATATTCGTGATGTAAATTTAGTTATCTATCACTTTAATATTGTTTCCCATTAACGACAGGAAAATGTCTGCCTATTACTATGCCGTGTGAATAACGTCTGCTTGTGTCTTGTGTTTTAAAATTCGTTTATGCCATATTAAATTGAAATTAAATATCCAATAACACTGTTGGCCTATATTGATAGCCAATGCTGTCTCTTTATCTATAGAATACGTTTTGTGTTTCTGTCAACGTCCCAATGCATAAATGTGTGTGACGTCATTTCAAAACTCAAATATCCCGAATGTAATGACGTCAATGGACCGCCTTGCAAGGATTAATTTACCTCCCATTGCAAATTTCCCAGAAAGTTAAACTATATCGTTAACATATGGACTCGTGGATTATGGTTAAATAAAAAAACTATCTACACTTCAAAATGTTAGCTTGCAATATCAAGGAATATCTGCAATAAATTTAAAGTATAATATGCATTCGTAATGTTGTTACACGTCGTTTTGTAACCATGCAACTGCAATTTTGGGATTAACCCGCTAAATCACGTGACTCATTCTAGTGAGTGGTGTGACAGAGCTGTTTAAAGCGTGTAATGTGGGTCAAAGTTAAATTATATCAAATCTATTACGTAACAATAAAAAAAGGGTTCATGTGCGCCTGTAAACGAAATCATAACCTATTCTTGGTGTATGATTTATACGTTTGTAACTTAGCTGGACAACGGAAGCATAATGTACAAACAAAACTATATGGCTTCGGTTTATTACCAATGCGACGATACAGTTCGTAATGGAGGTAAGATGGCGACGGTTTGAATCCAATGGGTACACGTGCGTTTTTGGTTAATACCATCGTTGCCTACCAAGAAAAACGCGATCTGTCACGAGCAAGTGTCTACCAATTAAAACAGAGATAAACTTGCAATCTATCAACATGTAAGCCAGCCGAATCGATTAGTGATAATAATGTAAAGTTTATAGTAGCTAACTCTCGGAGTGTGGTCGATAATATGTTACTATATGTAGACTATTCAACTTTGTTTCAACATTATACAGGACATCCTATTATATGTATTCAACTATATGTTTCAACATGAAACAGGGCAACCTATTGTATGTATTTAACTATGTTTCAACATGAAACAGGGCAACCTATTGTATGTATTTTACTATGTTTCAACATTATACAGGACATCCTATAGTATGTGTTCACTATTCAACTATGTTTCAACGTGATAAAGGGCAACCTGTTGTATGTATTCAACTAAAAATAAAAAATAAAAAGGTAAAAAAAGGGTTCTTCTAACAGTGTAGAATGCTGTTCACGCATTTAACTTTAATAATGTCAACACATGGGTGAAAATCCAGAATGAAATCCATCATAATGTCCCCCGTGTGTTGAAAATGAATGACATCACACAGCATCATATCTTAACCAGCTTATCACATACAACTCAACCAGGGTTAAACTATGTGTTATTAATTACCCTAATCTCGTGTTAGCCGACGAGAATCCATTGTGTGACCATCTGTTGTCATGACACATGCAGCAAACCGGGAAAAATCAATGCGTATTATCGTCAAAATGTCAGATTTAAAATTGACCCATGCTAACACACATTTCATATTTAATTTATATAGAAATTTAAAGGGCTACTGTAAAAAAAAAAACTGCATTCAAAAAGAAGAAAACAAATACCGATTGTATTGTTTATAGTAAACTTTGTTAGCCCAACATATGGTTGACCACCATTTACTCAACTGAAATGTTAAGAGTAAACAGGATTTTGATACGATTTCATCAGATCTTTTTGTGCCGCCAAGTCTGACCAACTATAGGCGTACACATCTGGCGCCGCTACTATATAAAACGTTAACACGCATTTGGTTAAACCGTCGCCGTCTTACCTCCATGACTTGCGTATAGACAGCTTGGCCGCAAACCAGGACCATTCTGTATGTAACGATATTCGGTAAATTACTGACATTGTGCGGTCGTTGCAAGGCAAAATACAGCTGTATTTATACGCTGGGACTATGCTACGATGTCACTCAGCTGTATATCAAAGCGATTTCGTTTTTAAAGATACTAGCAAATTTAATTTATCTTAAATAAAACGATTGTTACATTCAATATCGACCTGCATTACACATTTTCACATTTTTAAGTTGCGTAACTCCGACCAAAAGTAGAGCTCTACCTAGTGACTTCCTCGTAACATAGTCATGGCGCGGGTTTATCCCTCGATCAGTTGCCGTTCGCGTTGAAAAGTTTGAGATGGTACTTGATGATTATAAACTAGATAACGCACTGACCGTATAGCTAAACATAATTATGCTAAGAAAAGATGACTAAATTCACAGTTCTCTTTCTGCGAAGAGTATTTCGTAACAATTCTTCAACGTTGGTTCACTTATCCCAGAGTTTAACAGATGGCATTACGTCATGGTCGAACACCATGCTTGTCAAGGGAGATAATTAAGCCATCTTAGTCTCCCTCACATTGAAAACACGGAGGTCCTCAGTTGGTGTTGTATTAAACCACATAAGCCTGATATTTCGGGGAGATTTGTCATTTATCTTTCTGCTTTGAAACTATAGAATTTTCTTTTTACCTCTTTAAATCAACTGATTTATTGAGTAAATTAAGGTGTTTTTGTGTTTTGTCCATATACCGTTAAAATGTGCATATGCGGATTAGAAACTACATAAGCACACTGAGACAAATCGTTTGACTGCTAAATATCACGGTTTAATTCAATGCCAACGTGCACACGGCAGTTGGTCACACAATGATCAGAGCATGTGTCTCCCTGGATCTCGAAATGTCGGTACCGAGGGACATGCCTTGAATATAGTGAACACTGGCTCGCGTTATGTGAATGCTCATGCGCTTTGTCCTATACATTCACATATATAAATAAACATCGACAAAGTAGATATTATGTATAAGATTCAAAGGTGTCACAAGATTACGGAATTTAAGTCGCTGAAAATAAGCAAGCTTGGTTGGGCGACCAACAACAACGTAGTCCATTTGTCTGTTTTCGGTCCGATTCTGCTCGCTGTTTAACTAAGTCAAGCATTATTAACGTCTTCTTATAAAAGATGAGCATGAAAATGTTTAACAGTTTCAGCCAAGCACGTAATGGCTACGTGCTTAATTATTTCCGAGCAATAATATTTTTAAAATTAAAATTAAAACAAATATCTTGTGAGCCAGGTCACGTGATCGCGAGACTACTGCAGCCTGATATTTGCAGATGGATCGCCAGATCGGGCTGTAAGATTGGCTGGAAAGGATCTTTGTTAAAATGGCCGAAAAGGAAATCATTGAGGGAGAGGATAGGGACATAGTTGCCCCAGTCACTGAACCTTCCGGACAACATGGAACACAGCAATATAAGAAGAATGTGGATTTCTTATTTGTGACTTTGGGAAGTTGTATTGGTTTAGGGAATGTGTGGCGATTTCCGTACGTGTGTTATCGCAATGGAGGCGGTATGTTTAACATTTATTTTTTCTCTCTTTAAAAATCGATATTTTCCGCTTGCAGTATCTGAGACATTGTCTCGGGGTCATTCGGCATACATGAAAGGGGAATGGAGGAGGCAATGACAGCCCAGACTCAGGCCTATGCCTCAATTGCAGACACATAGCAAAAGTGTGTACTGCCCTAGTGCATGCACATATATGCAAATATATTTATGCAAGTCGCTAATTTCTTGCATGAGGAATTTCATTAAATTATGCGCAAAATATATGCAAAACAAATATCTCATTTGTTGAGATTTAATGAGCATTTTGTTCTTCGTCGTAACTCAACTCGTGTATAATGTTGAGACTAACCGACTAGTCGTGTGTCAGACGTCCATGTTATCGCCAGTCAATAGACATTCGAGCCTCTGGGTTTCATAAACGAGCGATACGATTGTGTACCCCTCCACATGACTTCAAACCCGAGGCTTGTGGCTTACTGGGCCATATTTGCACCCTCCGCCTTCATCTTTTGAACAAGAATCCATCCTATCTCAAAGTAACGAAAAAAACTGTTCATAATAACTTTCAAAAGCACTCGGAACTGTATTTACGCACAATATAGGCGAGACCGAACGCCTGCATAAGAAGTCTAAAGAACCAACGTAGTCAGTGTTCGAATCTGAGTGGAAGCAGGCAAACTTTTCTTCTTCTATTTTAAAAATATATTATATTAACCGAATAAACATTATAGCTGTGTTTGTTAAAATGCAGGATTGCATAACTGCTGTTCTCCATGTCTTCTGTCTTAATGAATCACAGATCTTGACCAAGATGGATGCAACATTATTTTGTAGACGGATTGTCCACTTCAAACTGATCCTTGCATAATTACGATGGAAAAACGGGAGGAAACCTCGTAAAACCACCTGGCGATTGAGGGAGCCACATCGTGTGACTCCCTCATATACCTAGCCTACATGATGGTCGGCATATATATATAGGCCTACTGACTCGATCCTGTGCACAGTTAAATATACGTAGGATTAGTAAGCACACACCCTCCACTTATATAAATAAGGCTAAATTGCATGATAGACTATGAACTCTGCATCTAGCTACCACTAAGCCACGGCCGTGTGCCATTCTTATGGACACAGCGTTAGGATTGTTCATGTCGGAAGAAATCATTGTAATGTTGTATGGGCTATAAAGCAAAAGTAAGCAATTATCACACTGTATTTTCAATACACTTTGTGGCTTAACCATTAAATATCTCATAATCTTTGTATACACGTATTTAAATGCGCTTTAGGTACCATTGTGAGCTTGATAATTCTCTCTAACTGGCAGTAATTTTCCACCGTACTTTCCGCGAAGGTTGACCGGGAGTCATATCGCATTTTCAACATCAGTTTAAAACACAACAATCTGTCTTACGTTGTACAAATAGTCCACAGACTTGTCACAATATGTGTGCTCAAAGTGTTTGCTTAAGGTAAACATAGACAGCTACACTCAGTTCGTGTTCTGGCGTAAACGCGGCCAATCTACAGCTAAAGAGTCACGTAACAATGGTTTGTTTTTACTCAAAGTATTCATAAATAACCACATATCGTCTGAATAAGTTTAACTTAAGCTGCATTCACGCCCTACGATTAGTGTAAAGTTTGCCGACTTTGCTTAACTTCATCGATTCACTCAACTATGCAGTTTAAATATCAAGTTTAACTAGGCCATTCATTTCGGACAAATACGATATGCATTGCATAAGGGAATTTGTATCTTAAGATTGATTGACTGATTGGTGTTTAACTCCGTGATTAGGGGTATTTCACTTATATGACTAAGAGACTGCCACATACTAGACAAATACATATAAACTGAACATATGACAAGCGAATTCACAGCCGGTGTAAAAATTACGTAATCAATCACAAGTGCAAAGAATTGACAACTATAGTGCATGAACTACGTATATGTAGACACAAGCACAAATCATTAGCAACTATAGAGCGTAAACTATGTTAACACACATGGGCGAAAGAATTAGCAACTATAGTGCGTGATCTACGTATGTAGACACGAGGACAAATCATGAGCAACTATAGAGCGTGATCTATGCTAACACACATGAGCGAAAGAATTAGCAACTATAGTGCGTAGACTACGCAAACAAATAATGTAATACAGCTTGTTGCCACAACATAGTTGGGTATGCCAGTCTGGTTCAATGGTTAATATGTCGTCCTCTAATCCTACTTCGATGTACCACTCACGGGTTCAAGTTCGTCTGTCGCTATCAGGTATATGAGTGAGTCACACGATATGGTTCCGGCAATCCCTGGGGTGTTTTTGTTTAGGTATTCTTCTGGTTTTCCACCGTATTGAAACAATGGACACATTAATGCATAATTTTCGGCATAAAAACATGATTAGTAGATTTTCGAGGTTTGAAAAGAGAGCGAACCCCACAAGTGCAAGAGAGTGATAACATTGTGAGCCAGGGTGGTGTTAATAATGGAAAAGAAGTAACAGGTGGCATACTGGCGTTGTGACCTGTTAAACCGTTAACAATGCTAATTTACAGGAATAAGATCACAGAAATCCATGTTTAAATAGCAGGTGTTATGAGAGCCATGCAACCGCGATATATCGCTGGATGCTACAATAGGATACATGCATACCCCTAAATGTCACACTAGGACAAACAAGCCTCTTCCAATCGTTAAATGCTAAAATAGGATACATGCAGACCCTTTTCAATCACTGAATGCTACAATATGCTACAAACAGACCTCTTTCAATCGATAAATTCTAAAATAGGACACATGCAGACCCTTTTCAATCACTGAATGCTACTATACGATACATATAGACCTCTTTCAATAGCTAAATGCTAAAAACGGATACATATAGACCTCTTTCAATCGTTAAATGCTAAAATAGGATACATGCAGACCTTTTTCACTCACTGAATGCTACAATATGATACATATAGACCTGTTTTAGTCGCTGAATGCTACAATGTGATACATATAGACCTCTTTCAATCGTTGACTGCTACAATATGATACATGCAGACCTCTTTCAATCGTTAAATGCTACAATATGATACATGCAGACCTTTTTCACTCACTGAATGCTACAATATGATACATATAGACCTGTTTTAATCGCTGAATGCTACAATGTGATACATATAGACCTCTTTCAATCGTTGACTGCTACAATATGATACATGCAGACCTTTTTCAATCACTGAATGCTACAATGTGATGTGTATAGACCTCCTTTAGTCGCTGAATGCTACAACATGATACATATAGACCTCTTTCAATCGCTAAATGCTCAAAAAGGATACATAAAGACCCCTTTCAATCGCTTAATGCTACAATAGGATACATACAAAACCCCTTCAAACCTCTGAAAGCTACAATAGGACACATGCAGAACTATTTGAAACACTGAGTGCTACAATACGATACATACAATCCTGGTTGCATACTGGTTAAACAAGCATTCGACCCATTGGTTCAAATATGCCTACATTATTTTATTGGCTTGAAATTGCACTCGATTACCAAGTGTCCATGTAGATTGACATGTAACCGATAATACATTGAATACAATATTATCAGATTAT